>CAUYUJ010014867.1:196645-234145 GCA_963575745.1 Prorocentrum cordatum | reverse complement strand
AGTGCATCGCCGAGCGCACGGAACACGAACAGAAGTGGTACGACAGTGCCGGCAAAGCCATGGCTTGGCTTCGCAGTCTCACCCCCGAGGGCGAGCCGCGGTGCTCGTGGATGCCTGATTTCATTCTACAGGTGAGCGGGGAGATGGGTGACATCATCCCGGTCGGCCACATCAAGCAGGACGCGTCCGTGGAGTGGTACCCCGACGGCATCGAGCGCGTCACCCGGATGGGCTTCCAACCAGCAGTGGCTTCCTGGAGCAGTTTCGGGATTGGCCCACGGGCCTGGCGGGGCCCAGAGACAGCGACGCGACATTTTAATTCATGCAAATTCGTTACTTGGAACACGTGCCACAAGAGCCATAACAGTGCAGCTGGGGTGTGCAAGCATTTAAAGCAACTGGCCGGTGCTGACACTGTGGTTGGCTGGCAGGAGGCTTCGTGGTACCAAGTCCGTGGTCGTGGGTATCACGGGTTCGTGGTATTTGCATGGGAACAATCAGAGGCCGCCTTCCTAATCCTTAGACTTTGGGTGCGAGGCGTTGTCGCTGAAGGGGCTGGTTCCTATTGGGCCGGCGTGGTGTGATTCGACACTATCTTCCTTAGTGTGCAGCTTCTCGACCGTTGTTTGGACGGTGGCCGGGGCGACTGCCCTATGTCGGAAATAATTAGATTCATGGGCTTACGCCACACCGCCGACCCCTTGGGATATTTGGGAAGGCCTTGGGTGCGGGGGGGGTTCGTGCAGCATTAACAACCTGGCTCTCGCTATCTCGCGCGGGGCTTTTATCTTGTGCACTGCCCCCCCCATGTCGCCGCGCTAAATTGCCGCTGCTTGCTCCGGCCTCGCATCAGGTCCACCCTCAGCAACTTTGTGCGTTTGTATGTATTAATGATCGTATACAAATATATATAAATATATACACATAAACATATGTGTGTATATACAGAACATGCAATCGTAATTGTACACGCGCGCGTACATGACATGGGCAGGCATGCGTGCGCAGAGGTGGCACTGCGCGGTGCCATTCGACAGCGTGTCTTTGGGCTCAAGAATTGGCCCGTGGTGTGTTCATTCGGCGCTAGCGACAGCGGATGATGATGAGGCGCCAGCGACAGCGGTCGCGAGCAGATCTCAATTAGTTTTTGCGTGTGCCGGGCATGTACATATATAAGCCAGATGATGCAGGGGCGTCCCCCCGCAACGCAAGTATACGTATACATATGTGTGCAACATACGTGGGGGCCTCCCCCTCACCTGCTGGCTCGTGGGTGTCTTTCCCACCTGCTACTGTGCAACGTCTTTGAAGCACAGGTACGGATCGGACGTCGCTGACGCATTGCGGCGAGGCTCACGCGTGCGCGGAACCAACAACGGTGAGTTGAGCTGCTGCGACGCAAGTATGGGGAAAGGAGGAGGCATGAGGTGGTTCAGAAAAGGAGGAGCGATTAGTGATGCAGATTCTGTTCCTTTGAGCCGCAACGTAGTAGGAGGACTCCGACGAAAGCCCTGCGAGGAGGATCTCGCAGCGTGCGGACGTCCCACCGCGCAGGGTGGAGGTTTTGAAGCTATTTTTTTGTCCTCCGGACCAGCGGTGGTGCCTCTTGGAGGGTTTCGCCTTCGGAGGCGCGTTGGAGGCTTTGAACAGATCGAGTCCAGATCAAAAAAAGTCCAAACCCAATGGTCGTGTGAGGATAATCGCGCTTTGCGGTCTGGTGGTGAGTGTGCGTTCTTTATGCGGTCGTGGTAGGGGCTTGAGGATGGTCACGCTCGTTCGGCGCAAGATCCTTTGGTAGCCAGGGCTTCCTCCGACAAGACCGTTCATGCGAGTTTCGTTGGGATGCTCGGGCGTCGCTGTGACGTGAAGTTTCGATGCCAGCGGCTGTTCCGCAATCTATCCAAAGTTGCTCCACGAGAATCGTGTCTTGCGGTCTGGGTTGGCAATGTGTTTTGCATGCGGCTGTTCCAAGGGCGCGAGGAAGGGCACGTTTCCCGCGGCGGCTGCTCTTTTGGCAACGAGGCTCCCTTTCCCGCGCCTCAGGAAAACCATGTGCTTCTTGCAGTCTGTTCCAGTGTTGCTGTGGCTGCAAATGCCGATGGCAGGGTCGTCCCCGCAGTCCACTCCAAGGTTGCGCCAGGATAATCGCGCCTCGCGGCCCGTGTTGGAGAGTGATCTTCTTTCGTGGGTCAGGGGGGGGGGGGGGGGGGGGGGGGGGGGGGCGATGGCGACGGCGTAACGGATTAGTGAGGGGTTCTTGTAGCGCGTCAGTGGTGGCAGGCGTCCGGCCAGTGGCTGGTGGCTGTTGCCACTCCACGAGCAGATATTATTTTTTTGCGTGTGCAGCGTCACTGTTGTACATCTAGATGATACAGGGGCGTCCCCCCACATCGCAGGAATACGTATGGGCGTCCTCCCCGTATGCTTCCTGATTGTATCCTTGTCGAACATATAGTGCAATGTCTTGCGGCGCAGGTCAACATTGCACTTCGCCGATGGACGGCGGCGAGGCCCGCGCGTGCGCGGAATTATGTGCTGGCTAGTAAGAATCCACGTGCGGTTTTTTCCCCGCCAACGCGAGTGCCTCCTGGAAGGCTGTATCTCTAAAGGCCCGTGGGTGAGGATCAATCCCAAAAGAAGTCCACGCCCCAACGGCCGTTCAGGATTGTTCCAGTGTTGTGCTGGCTTCAAATGCCGATGGCAAGTTCGCCCCCGCAGTCCGCTCGAAGGTTGCGCCAGGATAATCGCGTCTCGCGGCCTGCGTTGGAGAGTGCTCTGTATCCATGGGTCCTGGCGGGGGGGGGGGGGGGCGAGAATGATGTCGCAGCGTGCGGAGGTCTCAGCGATCGGCGGTGGACTCTGCAACACCAGTGAAAAACTTCGTTTTTTTTTTGGGGGGGGGGGGCTACTGCACGACGAGCGTTGAGGTGTCGCGTTGCCATGCCCGACGCAGGTCTTCCTTCAGAACTCCCCAATGCTGAAGCCGTTGTGGCTCCACTGCGCAGCCCATGAGGAGCGCCTGTTTTCGGCCCCCGCGGGAGTAGCGACGCATGGGTGATGAGGCGGCTCTGGGCCCCGCGTCGGCGTCGGCCTCGGCAGCCGGTGCCGATGTGCAAGCGCTCCCGCCGCATGCTGCTGCCGCCGATGATGATGAGACCTGGGGCTCGTGGACGTTGTCTGCAGCGGATGGGAACACTCGTGCGGCGCAGCCACAGACAGCGACGCCACAGCCGCACTCGGAGCCACAGCTAGCGCGTGCGCAGCAGCAGATACCCCAACCCCAGTCAGTGGCTCCGCAGCGACAGCCGATACGAGCAGAGAGAGCGCCTTGCCACAGGCCACCATCGGTGCAGCCATCGCCTCGGAGACAACGGGCACCTCGACCAGAGAAAGCGTGCCCGCACGATCAGCGGCAGCCGATGCCCCCGCTGCATCCGCCACCACCAGAACTGCAATCAGCGCGGGGGATTGTGGAGTTGCAGCCAACATCCCCGCAGCACCCGCCACTACAACCACAGTTAGGGCAGCCGTGCGGTGAGCTGCACTGGGCAGTTCCGCAGTTTCCGCCAGCGCCCCCAGTGCCGCCACCCCCAGTGCTGGCGCGGCCAACGTCAACTTGGGTTCTGCCAAATGCGCGGCGTGGCGGCCGAGCAGAGGCGTTGCCGCCAGTGCCTGTGCCAGCGCCGCCCGCGCCGCCGCCGGTTGACCTCAGGGCCCAGGGCTTGCCATGGGCCCCAGAGACTCCGAGTCCCCCGTAAAGGAAGCGCCCAACAAAAACTGCAGCCTCGGCTTCAGTTGCCGCGGGGGTGGCAGCAGCAGCAGATGCAGTGGCGGTGGCAGCCCCCGCAGATGCAGCGATCCCAGCAGATGCAGCAACAACGGGCTCAGCAACGGGTGCAACAACGGCAGTGGTGGCAAAAGCGCGGACGTCCAGCGAATCTGCGGTGTGGCACAGTGCCTGCGCGCAGGGCTTCCAGGGCGGCGTCAGTTTTGGATTCGAGAGCGGGAAGAAGTGTGGCGCCCTCGCTGGGGTGATGAAGGAGATTAGGGTTGATGAACTCATTCGTTTTCTGTTTTGCCATGTGTCTTTTCTTGTGTTGTGTTAGGTGTTGTCTCCTGTCCTCTTCCCCTCTTTATCTATCTCTTTATTCTTCTGGTTACTTGTCTGATCAGACTCTGAACGAACTCTGAGTGAACTGCAGCCCAGCGAGGAACAGCAGAAGTGGACGAGCTGGCATGGTGTAGCTCCAGGTGTGCCGCCTGGAGGGTTCGAGGCCATGACGACCCAGATCGCCCGGGAGATCGGCTCGTTCCCGACGGCGGAGACGGGCGTCTTTGTTGAAAGGGGTTGGGGAACGCACCAATGATGGAAGAAGCGAGGAAAAGGGCCACCAAGGAGAGAAGAAGGAAGGGCGACACAAGGAGGACGGGAAATACGGAGGAAGGATCGGACAGAAGAAAAGGAAGAAGGCGACATGACGGAGGGAGGTGTCCTACGGGGGAAGAAGATACCTAAGATAATGCAAAAGGGATTTGTTGCAAAACAGGGGGATTACGGAATAGTGAAGAATGTCCAGTATTGGATTCTGCGGTTCATCCTGCATGTTGCTCATTGCTTTCGGCCTTCGGAGCGGTCAGAGAGGACCCCAAGATAATCGCCAGCAGCCTGTCCAAGATGAGGGGCGCCGCCGCGGCTTCGACTTTTAGCGTTGCGAGCGGCCCCGAGCGCCAGGAGGAGTCGAATGCGACGGCAAAACGGATTACTGAGGGGTTCTTGTAGTGCGTCAGTGGCGGCAGGCGTTCGGCGAGCGGCTTGTGGCGGTTGCCACTTCATGAGCTGACTTCCAATTTTTTTTGTTGCGTGTACAATCGCTTGTGCACATCCCGATGATACAGGGGCGCCCCCCCCCATCGCAGTAATGCGTGTGGGCGTCCCCCTCGTATGCTTCCTTATGGTATCCTTGTCGAACATATAGTGCAGCGTCTTGCTGCGCAGGTCAGCAGCGCACTTCGCCGATGCACGGCGGCGAGGCCCGCGCGCGTGCGGAATTGCGTGCTGGCTAGTTGAGCTGCCGCGATGCACGCATGGGGGGCGGAGGAGGGACGAGGGGGGTTTTAGAGAAGGAGAGGGAATCGTAATGCGAGTGCTTTCTCTTCCAAGTCGCCACATTGTAGGAGGCGCCGACAAGAGCCATGCGAGGGTGAACTCGCAGCGTGCGGATGTCTCATCGTGCGTCGGTGAAGGTTGTGCAGGCCGTAAAAAACCACGCGCGGTTTTTTTCTCCGGCCCAACGGGCGTGTCTCCTGGTGGGCTTCCTTACGGAGGCGCGTGGGGGCCTTTGGACCCGGCCGGCACCGAGCCAACAACAAATCCACATCCAACGGCCGCGCCAGGATAATCGCGCCTTTCGGTCTGGGTTAGTAAGTGTGCTTTCTCCATGCGGTTGGCGCTAGGAGCGCGAGGGTGGTCGCGTTCCGTCGTGCGGCGGCAGAATCCGTGTTCGCAACGGGCATCGCGACATAGCGAGAGTGGGACGTGCGCGCGCCCAGGAGGACGCAGGAGGAGGCAGGGAGGGAGGAGGGCGAGGGAGAGGTCAACGAGGATTCGCAGCTCTCTCGTGAGTGGCCGAATTGGCTCGAGTACTTTCCGCGCGCTCAGCGCGCATCGGGGTTGCAGTCGAAACCATTAGTATCGATGCCCGATAGCCTCCGCGACCGATCCCGCTCGCCACCAGTAGAGAAAGGCGCAGGCAAGGACAACTTGCAGGCAGAGAACGCCGCGGGCAAGGGGAATGACAAGAACAAGAGCACGGGCGATGGTTTTGAGGACTGCTCGCAGTCAGCGCTGGAGGCCACGTTCACAGCATGCAGCCGCTCAAAATTTGGTGCAGGCAATCAAGGGCATGGGCGAAGCCTCGAGGCAGAACCGCGAGCTGAAAAAAGCTGTATTGGACTTAACATGTGGGGTGGGGTACCTTGAGATGGTTGTGAAGTTTTGTTTTTCCGATCAAATTAAACCGAAGGTTTTGAACTGCCCGCGTTCCAAGCGGGCGCGTACGAAAGAGGACTGCGCAACGTGGTGGCGCCAGAACCTGGAGGACACCCAATGGGGCCCAAGGTACTGGAGCTAGTACGTCAAGTGCTGGATGTACATCGCGGAGAACAACGACGAGTTCGTATACATCCGCGACTTACAGTACAACGATCGATTCCACGGCTGGACCCCAGGTACAACTTGGGCGACCTATACGACGATCTTCGTCGGGATCGATGGCCGCAGGATTTGGGATCACAGGTTTTACATGACAGGCACTTCGTAGTTTTGTTGGCCGCAAGGCCATGCATGATTTGCTTGAGCTTTATCCTTATACAAGGTCGCCTCGAGCAGTGAATACCACTATAACCCGGCTATACATTAATACATATGTATAGATATATGTAGAGGTACATATATATAACAAATTAAAAATCTGTGTATGCATATATATATATATATATATACATATATACACATATACGTGGGTGCGTCCCTCTCACGTGTTGGTTTGTGCTATCCTGTTCGAAGATGCTGCGTTCGCCCACGCGCGGCGGCGAGGCTCCCCCGTGTGCGTTCTGCGATGCACGTAGGGGGGGGGGGGGAGGGATGAGGGGGGTTTAGAGAAGGAGGGGGGATTAGTGATGCGGAGCGCTGCCTCGTCCAGGCCGCAACATTGTAGGAGGATTCGACAAAACAGCCATGCGAGGCTGATCTCGCAGTGGCGGATGTCCCAGCACGCGGCGGTGGAGCTTATCCCAACGGAAGTCCACACCGCAACGGCCGTTTAGAATTTTTCCTTGTGGTCTGGAGTATCGAATGTGCTTTCTTTCTGCGGTTGGCGGTGGATCCCCTGGCGCCCAGACCTTCCTCCGCAAAGGACGTTCATGCGAAAACCGTTGGAATGCTTCAGTGCCTCTGTGGGTTCAAATTTCGATGGCAGCGGCTTCTCCAGAATCCACTCCAGGGTTGCGCCCAGAGAATCGTGCCTTGCGGTCTGGATTGGCGAGTGTGGTTTTGGCGTGCGGCTGGCTCCAGAGGCGCGAGTATGGTCGCGCTTCGTGCGGCGGCTGCCCCTCCGACAGCGAGGCCCCCTTCTCTCGCCTATCAGAAACCACTTGTTTTATTTGCTGGTTTGCTACATTGCTGTTGTGGTGGACATATCGATGGCAACGGCGTTCCCGCAGTTCACCCCAAGGTTCCGCCAGGATAATCGCGTCTCGCGGCCTGTGTTGGGGAGTTATCTCCTTCCCTGGGTCCTGGGGGGGAGCGCGTGGCTAATCTCGCCCCCGGCGGGTGTGCTAGTGATCGGCGGTGGCAGGTTTGAGATGGGCACAAAAACCACCAGCGATTTTTCCCTTCGGGATCACGGGGGTGGCCTGGAGGAATTCATGCCCGAAGGCGTGTTGAAGCAATCGGGCAAGTCGCGAACGTGGGCGTCTGGGGCCGAAAGAGAGCGAACACATCCAACGAGGGCGATGTCCCCACGTTGAACCTCGCAGGCTCAGAATCAACCTGATCTTGAACTCAGACCCCTTTCGTGAGTGGCCGAATTGGCTCGAGTACTCGCCGCGCGCTCAGCGCGCATGTCAGGGCCTCGTTCGAAACCATTGTCATCGATGCCCGATGGTCCCCGCGACCGATCCCGCTCGCCATCAGCACAGAAAGGCGCAGGCAATGACAACCTACAGGCAGAGAAAGGCGCAGACGAGGACACAGGCAAGGACAAGAGCATGGACGATGGTCTTGAGGGTTGCTTGCAGTCAGCGTTGGAGGCTAGGTTCACAGCATGCAGCCGCTCAAACTTGGAGATGTTGCAGGCGATGAAAGACATGGGCGAGTCCTCGAGGCAGAACCGTGAGCCGAAGAAAGCTGTATTTGATTTAACATGTCGGGTGGCTTATCTTGACATGGTTGTGAAGGTGTGCTTGTCCAGTCACATCAAACACAAGATTTGGCGCTGCCCGCGCGAGGGGGCGAGTTCTCAGACCCCGCCGCCTTGCACGGATCCCAAAGCCGAGGAGGGGGACTTGAATTTCGAGGAGGGCGATCCGAAACGCGTGGAGTGAGGCGGGCTCGAGGTGCAACGCCTTTTCCAGCGTCTCTCCTCCTCCTCGTCCCCTCTGCCTCCACCGCCTCCTCCGTTTTCTCCCCCTCCTCCACCTCCCCCTCCCCCTCCTCCCCCGAATTCGGCTTTGCGCTGCCTCGCCGCGACCGTGGCCGCGCGCTGGCGAGAGCGTGAGAATATATATATATATATATATAGAGAGAGAGAGAGAGAGAGAGAGAGAGAGAGAGAGAGAGAGAGAGAGAGAGAGAGAGAGAGAGATAGAGAGAGAGAGAGGGAGAGAGAGAGAGAGAGAGAGAGAGAGAGAGAGAGACAGACCCAACGTTGAGCCTTTTGGGCTGGGATATTCCATATCATGTTGATTATTATCCATTGTTCTAGTCTTCCTTTCTTGTTTGCGTGTGTGTGTGTGATTGGATGCAGAGATGCCCGCCCAAGGGTCTCGAATTTTACGGCCTGAATCTGAATTGTCTTGCCGGCTGGTGCCATTGACGCGCCCAGCGCCATCCTTCGCCCGCGCGTTGCCCGACGTCGTCCGCGTTCTTTCGATGCCGTAGGCGGATATGGCGCGGGCGTTTGCCCTGAGTGTTCAATTCGGTGATTGAGAATCCGCTGGACGGACTGGTCAGTGTGGCCTTGTTCGTTACAGAGGGCTTCCCCGGCTTCTTTTGAAGCAGATTGTCTCGGGGCGTCCGCGAGCGACCCGCGCTTGCTCGAGGTATAGAAGCAGCAAAGCACGCGGGTGCACAGATGCAAACCGAGCAACTTTCCGCCCCATCGGGTTATGACCGCCACGGGGCCGAAGATTGAGGAGCAGCGAGTCGCAGCGCGTCCTGTTCTTGGCCACGAGCAGCTTTCAATTCGTGTTGGCGTGTGCAGTGATGGACATATGTACACTCAGATGATACCAGGGCGTCCCCCCGTATATATATATATGTGTATATATATATATATGTACATATAGACACATGTCTATATACGTGGGGGCGCCCCCCTCATATATTCATTTGTGATGCCCTTGTCGGAGAAAGTGTGCGACGTCTTGCAAGCGCAGGTAAATGCGGCATTGCCGACGCACGGCGGCGAGTCTCACCCGTGTGCGGAATCGTGCGCCCGCAAGTTGAGCTTCCGCGATGCACCTATGGTGAAAGGGGAGCGATGAGGGGGCGTCAGAGAAGGGGAGGGCATAGTGATGTGGATCGCTGCCCCGTCCACGCCGCAGCGTTGTAGGGGAACTCGGGCAAAAGCCATGCGAGCCAGAACTCGCAGCGTGCGGATGTCCCAGCACGCGGCGGTGGAGGTTTTGAAGCCATTAAAACATAAGCAAGCGTTTTTTATAAACCCAACGCGAGTGCGTTGGAGGCTTTGGACAGGTTGAGCACCAAATCAAAAAAAAAAAGAGCCCTCAATAGCCGCTCCAGGATTGTTCCTTGCTGGTTGCATTTCCGAGTGTGGTTTCGCATGCGGCGAACTCCAGGGGTGCGAGGATGGGCGCGTATCGTGCGGCAACTGTTGTTTGGCAGCGAGGCTTCCCTATTCCGCCCATCCGCAGCAGCATTTTTTGTTTTGTTTTGGGGCTGGGTTGCTACAGTGACGTTGTGGTCGAGATGCCGACGGCAGCGGCTTCTCCCCATCCCATCGCGGTTGCGCCAGGAAGCTCGCGTCTTGCGGCCTGTGCTGGGGAGCTTTACCTGCCATGGGTCCTGGGGGGTGAGCGCGAGAGCAATCTGGCAGCGTGCGGGTGCGCCAGCGATCGGCGGTGGAAGCGTGCAAAACAAAAAACCACGCGCGGTCTTTTCCTACGGCATAACAGGAGTGTTCTGAAAGGCGTTATCCCCGAAAGCGCGTTGAAGTTTTGGTGCATCGCGAACTTGGATGTTCTCGGGGCCGAAGGAGAGCGATCCATCCAACGAGGGCTATGTTCCAACTTCATACCATGCTGATTATTATCCCCCCTCCCATCTTCTTTCCCAGAGCTATTCAGGCACCGGCGAAGTGCGGGCCCCGGCACTGCAAGTGCATGCCCGCGCAACCGCGGCGCCCAAAACTGGAATTCTCAATGCCCATTTCTTCATTCTTCATTGCTGTTTGGGTTTATTTGGATGCAGAGATATCCGACCAGGTGGTTTTGAATTTTACGGTTTGGTTGCGGAAGTGCCCCGGTTGGGGCGGTGCCATTTACAGGCCCCGCAACATCCTTGATATGGCCCGCGCGTTGCCTGACGATGTCCGCGAGATGGTGGCTCCTTTGCTGCAGTGCAAGCCGTCGGGCAAAGTACTTTGGATACAGCAGGCGGATATGGCCCGAGTGGTGGCGGCGTGGTCCGTTGGCGGCGTTGATCTTGATGTGCTCGATTCGGTGGTCGAGAAACCGTTTGACGAACTCCCCAGCGCGGGCTTGCTCGTTGCAGAGGGCCTTCCTTCGGCCCCTGTTGAAGCAGACTTTCTTGGGGCTTCTGCGGGCGACCCGCGCTTGCTCGAGTTGTTGAAGCTGCAGAGCGCGCGTGTTCAGAGCTACAGACCAAGCAACTTTCCGCCCCATCGGTTCATGCTTGCCGCGGGGCCGAAGGCATGGGAGCAGTGGGCCAAAGACATTGGCGTCGAGGCGCTGGCCTTGACCAAAAGATTCCACCGAGGGAAAAGCAGGAACGCAGAACAGTTATGGGTGTGCAGTTTGGATGTCGAATGCCCTTGCGTTGTGGTGCGCCGCGCCTCTTCGTGGATGGGGAAGTGGAGACCGTTAGACCACGTCGTGGCCCCGCCAAAGAAACGCGCCCCGCTCAAGGTGCGGGAAGACTTCAACACTTTGCCTTCCAGTTCGGCTCGACCATTGGCGCGTGGTGTTGCAGCTGCGAGTGGTCTCCCTTCGGTGCTAGCGACCAAGGTAGAGGAATTGGCCCAGTCGGCCGACGCTCTGTTGGCGCTAGCGCGGGGGGCGGGGTGCTTCCACCCATCCGATTTTCCAGATGTGTGCATGGGCCAGGCCTCGAAGGCTAACGAGACGAACCGACGCGCTCTATTGATTCGGGTGCTGGCCATGCATTGTATTGAACAGCGCAGGGAAAAGTTGTTGGAGGCGCTAGGGGCAAATATTCAACTGCGCCGAAAGGCGTCAATCGCGCTGGCGGATTCTCGCGGCGACGCTTCTGCCAAGGCTCTCGTGTCCTCCATGCGTGGAAGAGGCCTAGGTGCGAAGAAAGTGTGATGCGAAGTGGCCCTCAACAACGGGTACATATTTCTTGTGGTGTGTAGTTTTTCTTGTATAGAGTGGTGGGGCGTCTCTTCGTTCCTCAGCTCGTGCCGCATCGTTTCCCGGCAGCGAGCAGCAACGTCCGTGTTCCAGCCACGCGCAGATTTGAACTCGTGTTTGCGTGTGTAGGGCGTGTACATATGTACACCCACTTGATAGAGGGGCGTCCCCCCACAGAGCAGGAGGATATGTAGAAATATGTATGCAGCGAAATAGGTTGAAATGTGTGTATGTGTATCCACATATATATGTATATATATATATGTATGTATATATAATTATATATATGTAGATATGTGAATGTATACTTATAACAGGGGGCGCCCCCCTCGAATGCCGCGAAGCTTTCAAAACAAAACCACGCGTGTTTGTTTGTTCTTCAGCTCACTGACAGCGGTTTTTCGCAATCTATGCCATGATCTCGCTGGGAGACCCGCGCCATTGCGGTCCGGGTGGGCGCCGTGCGATGCGGGGGCGAGACCCTGTAGTACGTCGCGTAATAGAAAGAGGTGAACATAAACGTACGTGTGTATGTGCAAAGGGGCGCCCCCCCCCCCCCCCACCCCAACCACCCCCCCCCCCCCTCAAATGATTCTTTTGGTAATCTTTTTGAAGACACTGAGCCGTCCTGCGCGCGCATGCAGGACATCGACGTTTGCCGACGCACGACGTCGAGGTTCAGTCGTGCACATGTGCAAGCACGAGTGAGTGGAGCTCGCCGCGTTGCAATCACGAGCGAGTGAAGCTCTGTAACGGACGGGGCGAAGGGAGGTGAGGAGACGGTTAACAGAAGAAGCATGAGTGAGGGACGTGCAGCTTTTTCTTTCGAAACGTTACTTGCAGTGGATTCTGGCAAGATATGGTTGGCCAGCCCACTGAAAAAGGCACCGCCTATACAGAACTGGAAGGGGGGCCAACATAGGGTGGAGGTGGAAGGGGGGTCGGTGAGCGCGGAGGACAAGATGCGTACATCTATGTGCAGATATATCTACCTACCTCTGTCAGTCGCCCCACCCTCCCTCCTACTACGACCATCTCTAGTACTACTGGTTCTATTTTGCACACAACTCCGTCAAGTACCACTAGCTTGCTTGTTCTTGGGGATCTGTTGGAAAGAGCTTTGCCTCGTCCGTGTTTCCGTCGCCCGCATCCCTCCGCGCTAGGTCAGTTGCGAGCAGTTCGCAGGATGTGAAACTGACCGACACCCCGTATGTGACAGATCCTTGCTTTATCTGACGGATGGGGTTCGCTCGCCCATCTCGTTGGAAACGCGCTGCCGTCGTAGGTTGGTCTCTACCAGTCAACCTCCTCACTGTCCACAGTTTGGATTCAGTTGTGGTCATCTTTAAGAATCTGTATCGATACAATTACAAAAGCTGAAGTTGAGTTCGGTGGCCCCTTCCGGAGGCCGACGGACTGAGCGACGTGTATGTTGTGGATGTTGTCAAGAAAGAGGAAGCAGAGGAGGACTATGCATAGCCAGTTTGGCATCGGTGGCCATGGCGGTGGCGGCCCCGCCAGTGCAGCCAGATAGCATAGTGTTACTCGCCGTGTGCTTCCGTGCCTGGGCCGACGACGCAGCGGAGACTCGAAGCATCGTGCCTGCCGTGCACGCAAGCTCGGCGTGGTTTCCCACGAGGTGCTTCGTAGTTCACTTGTGCGATCGCAAAGCATCTTTTGCCAAACACCTGGTGGAGCTACGCGGTATGCTGTTGTCCTCCGTGGGGACCCGTGCGTTTAGAGACATGCGCGGGCTCGTCGCCATCGGTCTGATCCACATGGACAGGGTCCAGTTAAAGCGAATGAGCTACCAAGGGGCAGTGGCCATTAAAAACGGGACTGGCTGGTATTATACGGATCCTGGGAATTTCGTGTATGCGTTATGGTGGTTGTTGAATGGTTTCGCTGCTAGGCGCGTGCTGAGGGGCAACCCGCGTCATAGGCAGTGTCGCGCGTACTTGTGGTGCATGAGAACGCTGCGCGCCAGGTGGCTGCTGCAGATGGACACGCCCCGACAATGCGAGCGGATTGGTGCCGCAATGTATTGGCATATACAAACGTATCTCGGCCCGATCATCCTCAAAGTGCAGCAGTTCGTCCACCGCCTGGACAAAGAGGCTCGCGGTGAGCGCATGCGCGTTCCGGGCTTTTTTTTTTGGGGGGGGGGTTTTCCTTCTTCTGCTTTTTTTCTCCTGGCATGCCATCTCGGTTCGGCTGCGCGTCAAAACTTGCCAAAGCCTTGTGGTATGCAATGACTGTACTGGAGCGCGGTGTCGACTTGCCCAGTCCCAAAGGGGCAGGGTTTGTGGGGCTTTGCACTGAATTGGGTCTGTTATATCCAGCGTAGTGTGTCGACTAGGCCCGCTGCGCAGAGTAATCGCATGCCCCATAATTTTTGCTGCGTCTTTCACATTCAGGAATGGCCTTCATGAGCCCCTTCCCGAGGCATTCCCGAGGGTGCCAGTGCATGCTGGCGATGAATTCGAGGCCATGTATATCACGGTAAGGAAAGACATGTACACGAAGTAACGAAAGGGTCCCCGTAATACCCATCTATGGTAAGCGGGGCCATCCCCGGGAAAACAGCCGAACTATATATATATATATATATATATTTATATATATATAATTTATATTTATATATATATATATATATATAAAGCGGGACTTTGCCTGTCAGGGCCAAATTTGTGTTTTCGCGCGGAGGTGCTGTGGACCCACTGTTGTCCTGTGTGATTCCGACAATGTCATGCGCGCGATTCTTTGGTTGTGGAGGCGACCGTTCGTCTCCTGCGCATCCGTATGTTGCTGTTTGTGCTCGAGCATTTTGGGAAAGGTTCCTGCCCGGAACTGGTTGCCAGTTGGTATGAAGATGCACCGCGCGCCATCTTTCCTTCCCAAGTCGCGGGGCCCAGGCCCGTTGTCACCAAATGCCGCCCTTTCCGAGCAGCACGAAATTCGCATGGCTGCCGTGGAATTCGTAAAATATTTACAAGCGCATTCTCTGCGAAGGGGGACATCGTCCATTTGCGATGAGCATTGGTATATGTGGTGTGCGAGGCATAGCACAGATGGGAAAGTACACCTGGACCCCAACGTTTATGATTTGTCCTGTCTCATGGGTTTCATATCTTACTGGGAAGGACACCTGGCACATGCACTTCCTGCTCATCTCGCTACACTATCAGGGTGGGAGAAACATCCCACGACAGAGATCCCCAAGCTGTGGCATGTTATGGCAGGGACGTGGGAGGGAATGGATGAGCTTTTCAGGAAGAACATAGCAAGTATATTTGATAATTCGGGAGGGTTTCAGCTGATGTTCTGGTCACATTCCGACGTGTGTGATTTTTTTGAGCGTGAGGCCGACGAGGAGAGTTGTGATTTGTTCTGCAGATTTTCTTCTGATTACGGCGTTATCATGTTTTGTTTTATTTGGTTGCTGTCCGCTATGTCCGTTCTGGTGTGGACAGAGACGTCCATCGGGTAAACCCATCGGGCGTTCGTGTAGGTATAAGTTGTATATATCCTATTCAGCGGGTAGGTCGGCATAGATGTCGATGTCTGTCTGATCGTGGACGCGAGTGGATGCGGCTGCAACGCGAATCGTTCGGTGGAGAACCTTCATTCCTGACGCAATGTGCGTCGATTGAGGATTTCCACGACGACGCTGAGTAACGACGGGTGACGATGAGGGATGACGTGGGAAGACAGGGGGGGATGAGGGCGAGGAGGGCGATGACGAGTGACGACACGTAACGACGAACGTCGGCGTGCCACTATGCTCTGGGCTCGTATGCCATGCTGTGTGAGGCTTTGCCGTGGCATGTTACGCGTCCATGTAGCCGTATGTGCGTAAGGGGTATGATCGAGCTCCTTGTAAAACGACAGGGTGGCGGACTACGGCGGCATTTGGACGGATCGCAAAGCTACTTTGAATTAGCCGGGTGGCTGGACACAGATGCTGGGCACATTGCCGCAACCAGTGCCCCCCCTCGTTCTAGCGACCTGGGGTGGTAAAACAAACATGTGGGACGGCAAAGTGGATTGTTCTCCAATTCTGAAACGGGGTGAGATATGCAATGGATTCCTATGCGCCGCGAGGCATCACCCCCTCATGTGGCAGTGATTGAGGGTGTGCGTGAAAATATTCGAGCCTATCCCGACAAGGTCCGTAAGGGTTGCAGAGACGTAGTTGGGGAGCCTGGTGTTCTTATTCTTACAGGTCCGGTGGCTATGTCCGAAATCATGTACAGGCATCTGCATTTGCCCCCGCGCATCTTGGTTGACGGCTTTTCCAGGCTGGGTATTGGATTTTATGTGCTGAAAACGTACGAGCTCTTGGTGAAGGAAAACGTAGCCCGACTTGGGAGCGGCGAGGTGCACTATTCGAAGCTGAAGACGAGGACTGTTTCGAACGTGCCTGATCGGGGCTGGAATATTGAGCAGGAGCAAGAGGCGAAAAGGGTGCGCCTGACCCCCCCCTGCGCCCAGAGGCACTGCCACCCGTCACCTTATGCGGCCCGGCCACCCAGCAAGGGCCAGCAGCGCGTCCGGTGGCCAGGCATGAAGAGAAATGAAACAGGGCCTCCAGGTGAATTGAACATATCTCCTAGTGTGATTTCGGGGCGCCCCCCCGCGTTGCATGGAGTCAGGGAAACCATAAATGCATGGGCTGGATTGAAGTATCCTGTAATATCTATTGCCTTGCAGGTACATATACACACGGGCGTCCCCCTTCTAAGCTCATGCGTTTTTTTTTTTTGCTTTGCTCTTCGAAGATGATATGCAAAGTGTAGAATGCACATCTTGTGATGTCTTTCGATGCAGCGAGATCATCTCGCCGCCTGGTTCATAGAGGAGCCATGTCGTACACCATGACCTTGCTTCGGCCTCGCGGGCGTGCCGCGCCAGGTAGGCAACCTGTCCGCGCCGTGGCCTCGCGCCAAAGGACTTGTGCGCTCGTGGCGAGTCGGCGCCAGTGGCGCATCCGTTTAATGTAGCTGGCGGCGCGCTTTGGCGCGTCGGCCGCGGTGCAGCCATGGGCGAGTAGGGCTGAGGACATGGGGGCAATCAGGGGGGGGGGGTCGACAAAGGGGACAGGCACTGAGTGACGCGTGGCTCATGTTCTTCGAAGAAGACTCACTGCAGGATGATTCCGCCTGCGGGCTTCTGGCGCACCCGTGTAATGTAGGTGGGCCTCTTGGCGTCCCCCCCCCGAGGAAACGGCGCTTTCTGCATGGGCTTGCTTGGTGTTCTGTGCGTGCCCGCTCGGGCGAGACGGAACCAGGTGCGTAGGTTCGCCCGCGCACGGGGTCGGTCTCCGCGTCAGGGAGGCAACCTGTCCGCGTTGTGGCGTAGTGCCAGAGGACTTGTTGCGCCCGTGGCGAGTCGGCGCCAGTGGCGCACCCGTTTAATGTAGCTGCCGTCGCGCTTTGGCGCGTTGGCCGTGGCGCAGCCTCGGGCGAGTGGAGCTGAGGACATGGCAGGAATCAGAGGAGACAGGGTCGAGAAGGGGGAAAGGGGCTCAGTGACGCGGGGCTCTTTTTCGTCCAAGATGCACCACAACAGGATGTCTCCGACAAAACATGTCATGGTCTGGACTCGGACCGACGCAGACACAGCACCTCTGGAGGTGGACCGACACCGCGGCCGCTTTGATGGCTCCGGTGACAGAAGCTCGGCGGCAGGTCGGGGGAAGTCATGCCGAGTCAGTGGGCACGCGCGAAGTCTGGGTCATCTGAGTAAGATCAATGTCATCATCGTCATCGTCATTCGTTCATGGCATTGTCTGATCATCATCGTGATGCCATCCTCGCCCTCAGCATCATCCGCAGCCAACTGTGTTGCCAGCTTCCCGTGTGTCTGGACATCGGCCACATCAGGCTTGGTCCTGAAAATAGTTGTCATGGGCCAGTGATCCCATGTATCGAGTGGCGGACGGGAGTGCCCACACTGTCCCCTTTGCGTCGCGGCATGGCGATTCGGGCAGATGCCGCGGCTGTCGCGGCCGACAAGGCCGATGGGGCCATCGCGCAGGTAGCGGCCTTCGGCCGCCTGGCGAGGACCGGGGACGAGAATGAGGGGAGGCGGAGATGGAGTTGGACGAGAAGGATACGGGGGGAAGAGGATGACGATGATGGCGACGAGGATGGTGAGGAAGAAGGGGGGAGAGGAGGATGAGGACGAGGAAGAGGATGCACGTGAGAAAGAGAATGAGCAGGAGGATGCACACGATAAGAGGAGTGATTTGTCCTTGTATAGGAAGCGTGGGAGCGGCAGCTGACATGCTGCTACGAGAGGCTGCTGCAGTGCGTGCATTTGGCCAGTACGGTGCTAGCTGCCAGGGCTACTACGGTGGCAAGTGCTACTACGGCGACAAGGACTACGACGGTGGCAGGGGCTACGACGACGGCAAGGCTGACTGCGACGACGGCAAGGGCGTCTACGACGCAAGGGCCAGTGCAGTGACGACGACGCTGGCAAGGGCTACGACGGCAAGGGTTACGATGCGTCACCTTGTGCAGGCCAACCACTCAGCATGGACCAGCAGCGCGTCCAGTGGCCAGCCATGAGCAGATATGAACGAGGGGTAGTAGATGGATTGCAATTCATATCTTATTGTGATTTCGGGGCGCCCCCCCCGCGATGCAGAAAATCATGCTACATAAATGCATGGGTCGATTGAAATGCACATTTATACATGCTCCTTCGCATGTGTATGCGCGGGCGTCCCCCGTCTGGGCTCATGAATGTTTTTTTGTTCGAAGGTCGCCTTGAACGCACAAGCGATCGGCGCCACTATTAACAAGCTTGACCGATACTTCACGTCCAGCTCGACGGCGGTCCGCAAAGGCTCGTGGTGAACTCATTTTAGGGATGGTCGCTTCGGCCCAAGAGGCCGCCATGTCAGCCAAGAGGAGGGCCGAGGACGTGACCAACGCGGTCGACAAGCGGATCAAGTGATTCGGAGAGGTGTGTAACATGCTCTTGTGATGTCAGTGTTTGCGGAGTTTCTGTTTCTCGTGGTGCGCTCGTATCTGGTGTCTCAAAGAGGTGCCGCGGCATCGGTTAGCTTCCCGCAACCTTCGCGCATGCGTCGGGTAGTTGCGTCGCTCAGAACCATCGGTGGGCGCACAATCAATGTAGACGGATGGACGCAGGGGCGATGGCGTCGGGGGAGGTATTGAAGTCACTAAAAAACCACGCGTGGCTTTTCCTTGCTTCACGGGTGTGCCACGCCAGAGGGCAACCTGTCCGCGTGGCGACCTCGCGCCACGCGACTCGTTCGCACGTGCCGAGACGGGGCGACTGTCGATCGCACGATCGACCGCACATATTGGAAAGGCACGGGCCACATCGGGGCACAGTCTCGATCTCGGCATCGATCTCACTCACAGACGCCGCGCGCCCGCGCATGCACACCGAGGAGAAAGACCATCATGTCAAGGGGGGGGGCGGGGGGGAAACGGCAACGAGGACGAGGAGAGGCGAGGAAGAAGAGAGACACGATTGAACGATCTGTCTGGCTGCGTGCACCATGGCGGTTCTTAAACGCCTAATTGGCCGACCGCGTAGGAACTGCAATGCGCGGGGGGCGGGCCGCCCCTGCAGTTACCCAGTGTGGCTGGACGTCTGCAGTAGCCAATTTCGTCCGCCATTGTTTATAGCAGCCAGCCATGCCGTGCAATCGCAAAAGTGGTCGAAGTCGTGGCGAGAGGTTTTGAAGCAAGTAAAAAAAAAAACACGCGTGGTTTTCTTTTCTGGTCTTGCGGGGGTGCCGCGCCAGAGGGGCGACCTGTCCGCGTTGTGGCCTCGCGCCAGGGATGTGGTTCGCACGTGGCGCGCCGGCGCCGGTGGCGCATCCGTTTAATGTAGTTTTGGCGCGCTTTGACGCGTCCGCCGCGGTGCAGCCACGGGCGAGTGGGGCTCAGTCTCCATCTCGTTGAGCGAAGAAAGATTGGAGCTACGCAGTCTCTATCTCATGCGCACGCCCACGCACGCGAACGGACTCCGCGCCAGAAAGGCAACCTGTCCGCGTTGTGGCCTCGCGCCAGAGAGCTTGTTTCGGTCGTGGCGAGTCGGCGCCAGTGGCGCATCCGTTTAATGCAGCTGCCGTCGCGCTCGGGCGCGACGGGCGCGGTGCATCCACGGGCGAGCGGAGCTGAGGACATGGGGGCAATCAGGGGGGAACGGGTCGAGAGAGGGGAAAGGGGCTCAGTGACGCGGTGCTCTTTTCGTCCAAACACCATTGCAGGACGACCCACAAAACAAGTCCTGGCCTGTTCTCTGCTAATGGTCTTGTCTCCACGGACTCGGGCCGACACAGATGCGCCGCCTCTAGAGCACAACCAATACGGCGGCCGCGCCAATGGCCCCGTTGACAGAAGCTCGGCGGCAGGTCGGCGGAAGTCTTGTCGCTAACGTGGACGCGCCCGAAGCCTGGGTCATCATGGTAACATCAATGTCATCATCGTCATCATGATTCGTGCATGGCATTGTCTGATCACCATCGCGGTGGCATCCTCGTCCCCAGCATCAAACGCAGCCGTTTGCGCTGGCAGGTTCTTGTGCGTTTCGGCATCGACCGCGTCAGGCTTGGCACTGGTGAAAGCGTTGCCACGGTCCTTTGCCGTCGCGCTACGGCGGCTCGGCCCGACCTCGCGGCTGCCGCGGCCGACAGCGCCGATGAGGCCAGCGCGCAGGCGGCAGCCCGCGCCCGTCTGCGCGAGGACTGCGGGAACATAATGGTGGGAGGTGGGGGTGGAGTTGGACGAGAAGGATGAGGGGGGAAGAGGACGACGATGATGATCACGAGGGTGGTGAGGAAGAAGGGGAGAGAGGAGGATGAGAACGAAGAGGAGGATGCACGAGAGGAGGATGCACACGAGGAGGAGGAGGAGTCAATGGTCTTTTATATAGGAGCTGGCGCGGGAGCGGCAGCTGACAAGCCGCTACGAGTGGCTGCTGCAGTGCGTGCATATGGCCAGCGCGCTGCTCAGCGGTGCTCGCGGCGAGGGCTACGACGGTGGCAAGGACTACTACGACGGCAAGAGGCACTACGGTGACAGGGTCACGACGACGGCAAGGGCTACGACGACGGCAAGGGCTACGCACACGCACACACACACAAACACACACAAACACACACGCACACACACAACCACACACACACACACACACACACACGCTCTATCCATCTCTGGCCCTGCGCCACCGCGGGCATTTTGCAGGGGCGCGCTGGCGGCGCGCCTTAGGCTCAGTTGTCTCCCCCCCCTTTCGGATTCTGCGACACAGGCGAAGGCGGGGCGGCGAGGCGTCGGCGGAGGGGCAGAAGGCAGTGGAGGAGAAGGAAGAGGAGGAGGACAAGGAGGAGGAGGAGAAGCGAGGAGGAGGAGGAGGAGCATAATGAAGAGGAAGAGGAGAGAGAGGGCGCACCACCGACATTTATCGCGCTCGTTCCCATCTCCAGTCGCACGCTGGCGCGCCGATCGCTGCCGATTGCCTGGGCTTGGCTGTTCTTGCTCCCTCCCGCCCCCCCCTTGGATTCTTCGATGCAGCATCGGCCCCCCGCCAGGGTTCAGGGAACCGCCCTCCGTGATCGGTCGCGGCCGCATCGAGCACGCGCGATCTCCTTCCCCTTTCCCATTCCCACCCTCGCGCCGCGAGTGCGATTCATCCCGCCTATCCCCCCCCCCCCCCCGCCCTCCTCTCACCTTCGATCGGCGTCCGCTTTATAGGCGAAATCCTCGCGGGGCTGCCGGGGCGCGCGCGAACGCGTGGCAGAGCCGCAAACTCGCGGAGGAAATGACCTTGCGTTGTTCGCCCCCATCGAGCATGGCGCGCGCTGCGCTGCGCGCGTCCGCGGTGGGGACGCAGACGCGAGATCGAACTCGAGCCTTCTCGTTAAATGGCACGCCCCTCCATCCCCCGTCCTCTTCGATCCCCTTCCTCCTTCTCCTCGGGGCTTCGTTGGTCCAGTCCCAAGTCTGGAGCATGTTCCAACAGCGCCGCCCGCGGGCGCGGCCTACGCGCTCGGGGGCCGTGCTGGATCGAGACCCAAACTTGCACGGGAAAATGCGCCCGCGGGCGCGTCGGGGTCGTTATGCATCATTCGGGCTCGTCTCCCTCCTCTCTCTCTCTCTCTCTCTCTCTATCTCTCTCTCTCTTTTCTCTCTCTCTCTCTCTCTCTCTCTCTCTCTCTCCTCTCTCTCTCTCTCTCTCTCTCTCTCTCTCTTTCTCTCTCTCTCTCTCTCGTCCCTCTCTCCTCTCTCTCGTCTCTCTCTCTCTCTCTTCTTTCCTCTCTCTCTCTCTCTCTTCTCTATCTTTCTCTCTCGCCCTCTCTCGCTGCTCTCTCTCTCATCTATCTTTCTCTTCTCTCTCGTCTCTCTCTCTCTCTCTCTCTCTCTTTTCTATATCGAGGGTTCTTGGCGCCAGGACCATCGCCAAGTGCGTTGTGTCCCAGCGCTGCAATGAGTTGGATACCAGTGTTTCCAGTTTGCGCTACACTGGGCGCATCGCCCTGCCGCGCATTTGTGGCGACATATGTTATGCAGGCGCTTTTCTGCCTCAAGGATCCACTCGACCGGCGACAGTCATCCTCATCGATCCTCCTCCTCCCTCCTCTTCCACCCCCTCCTCCTCCTCCTCGATCCTGCGATCACTTGGCGCCCCAGACCCTCCGCGGTGTGAGAGTTTATCATGGCGGGTGGTTTTTCTGAATTTTTGGCCTCGGGGAGCCCTTCTCGGACCCGGGTGCCTCGCACCTCTGGGGGTCGACGTCGGGAACAAAAAATCGCAGCGTCGGGGATTTGGGTCGTCGCCTTTAATCACGGCAGCGACGGCTGCAATGCGGGTCTCCGTGAAGGTGCATTCCATGGGCACCCGCAGGCTGTGCTGCGTTCGCGCATGCTTCCGTTGGAGATGAAATATGCGCAGATGCTCTCTTTCGCCCCTGCGTCCCAGGAGGCGGGCGAACACACGGCGTTGTTCTACGAATACGACGCGCCGCATTTGGACATCCACATGTGTGTCATATATACCATCCCGTCCTTTTTCAACTCATTCAGCCCCCTCTTGCATCTTCCTACTTCATATTCCTGCTCCACCGCGTTTCACCGTGGCAACATCTGAGTTGCTGCGTTCCCGCCTTTTAAGGGGGAAACATTCGTTCTCGAGGTCGAGGACAGGGCAGCGGCGGGCAAGACGCGCCGCCGCGCTCGGACGCCCGATCTGTTTCATTATACGGAAACGGAAAGGCGAGAAGCCAACAATCATCAGTGTCTTTTCTAGGTTTTTGAATGAGTTTGGCTTCTTGGAGGCTTCCTTGGGGGTTATCTGGCATCGTGGAGCCGTCTTGGTGGCCCCTCACCGAAGGGGCGTTGAAGAAGGTTGGAAGATGAAATGCCCTAAACCACCCGCGCCCAGAGGGCTGGTGGGATTAGAGAAGGCCGCGGCCCATGGGGGCGCATCTCGTTCCAGGTTTTCAACGAAACCTGCGGCTGGGCAGCGCGGGCCTGGGAGTTACTACACGTGTTGTTTGTGTGCGATCGAGAAAAGTAGTTCGATCCCCCAGGGAATGTGGCGGCACCCATGTAATCCAGTGCAGGGCACATGTAGGAATATGAATAAAATCTGCGCCTGCGGCGGGTGTCCTGCAGCAGGAGCAGGCGCGCGAGCAACTGCATGGGCCATCTGCGAAACGAACACCATCGCAATCATAATAAGCGCGAACAAATCCTCTTTCTCTCGATCCTTCTCGGATTAGTCTTGGAATCCTCTAGCAAGCTAGATGGTTTCAAGCAGGACACGTGCGGACGACACCGTCGTGCCGTGTACTATTGCGCTACAGATCGAAGAAAAGGAGGCGGCGAACACACGGCGTTGTCCTACGAATGCGACGCGCCGCATATGGACACCCATTTATGTGTCATATATACCATCCCGTCCTTCTCAACTTATTCAGCCCTTCTTCCTTTTCCTACTTCATATTCCGAGCTCAGAGACTCCGAGGGTCCAGAAGCGAGACTACTCTGCGACACACGCGACGAAGGCGGACATGAAGAGGGGGGCATTCATTCACTATCCTCCCCACCCTTTCCCGATCTGGCACCAATCGAGTTCTCCCCCCAACGCGTCTTGCGCGACCAGGACAGCGGCGCGTGCCCGTCGCGAAGCCCAAAGTGGAGATCTTGCGTAGATGCACATGTTTGTCGGGGAAATATTGCGTTGCCCTGCCCCTTTCCCCTTCCCCCGCGAGTTGGAGGAATTTCGCTCCTTCTCGGTGTAGTGTGGTCTTCTAATTATATGATATAGGGCGTCCCCCTCGAATGAATATAGTTTATTCATATCGTACATGACAGGATTTGCACACGTATGGTATTATGGACATAGGGGCGTCCCCCCATATACTGTGTCGTTGTCCGCGTGCAAGTTTTTGTGCAATGTTCGGACTGCGCGGAACAAGAAACCAGTTCGTGAAAACCGCAGCTCGTTTGCAGCGGGGCTCGTTGCGGCTTGCTGACGTTGCGTGGCCGCCCAGCCCTGCAGCCGTCCCAGGACGGCAATGTCCACCAACACTCTCGCTTCGGCGCCGCAACGCCGGCGTCGGGCGCCAGGCGCAGCGTCTGCGGCGCACGTGGCCAGCCCGAATGCGACCGCGGCAGGACCTGTCGCTGCAGTGCCGCGCGCGACGGAGATGGCAAGGCCGACGCACGCGGTGGCCGACCTGACGGTCGCGACGATGAATTACTCCATCGCGTTGCGCTGCAAGGACAAGCGTGTGGCATACGCCACGAAGAGCGGCAAACGCATGAGGAGCGTCACATTTCTCGACGTGGCGGGGGAGGAGGTTGTCGCGAAGATGTTCGGGTCGGGTGCTCCCGATCTCGTCGAGAAGGGGAAGGTGTATTTGCTCCGATACTACACGATCCAGCGCTGGCAAGGATTGTAATTTGATTTCAGTCTTGTTGGGTCGTAGGGGCTCGTTGCCATGCATGCCGTTGACCCCGCGAGGTGTGTGTTGCCAGACATGACGTACACCAAGCCATAAACATTCAGAACAACGCGCGGACGCAGAATGTGCTTCACCCGAGGGGGGGGGGGGGGGGGAACATGTGACCGACGAAGAGAATATAGGTAGACAGAACAAATTCTAGATGGGAGAAGGAACACATAGGGAGGAGAGGTGGTCGATGTAGAATGGGCGAGTACAGAAGTTGAAGCTAAGGGCGTTTTGGATCTTCTGGTGGGCGCCGCAGTCACAACTTGGACCTTCTTTCGAAACGTGGTGGGAGCCCCGGGCTGTGGAGGGATGGGAGTTGTTTTGTTGTTGTTGTTTGTTGGTTGGTTGTGGGTTGCAGACAGTGAGGCGCATTGCAGCAGGAGTTCTGCGCGTGAACTCGCCAAGGCTCGAGTCTTTAGCATGTGCGTGTTGGGGTGGTGATGTAGACGCTGGAACGTTCTGACCACCGTGTATCTGCCACATTGTCTGAACTCGCAGGCAACGTGGAGCTGTCCCTGGGGAATCGCAGGGGCACCATCAAAGAGGCACGGCCCGCCCACATCAAAGAGGGGAACATCCCGGCGCAGGAGACGGTCGAGGATCCCAACAGGGGATGCGCGGGACGATGTTCTCTGCGTGCAATGCTATACGGAGTCAGAATGCACGTGAGGGAACACGCAGTGGACAAACATAAGGTGGTCGCGATTCAGAGCATCGCAGGGGTCAGAGCACGAATGCGTGAAGCAGGGGGCGAGAAGACGAGGAGAACGAGAATGCTGCGGGCGAAAGGGGGGGGGGGGGCGGAGTAGAAGCTGCGAGAGCGCCGCAAGTACAGGTCAGTACACACAGAGGGCGCGGGATGACACAGCTTGCATGGGCCGAGCAACGAGGATTTGAAGAAATAGTAAATTTGTATTGGATACTCATATCTTTGTGCTTCTTACCTTGTCAGCTGTCGGGGGCGGACGACTTGCGCAACGACGTGGTTGGCGCCGCCCGCGCGGTGGAGGGCGTCGTGCACGGCGCCGTAAACGATGGCAACTTTTTCCACATCTATCTCATTGTCGACGACACCACAATCAAGGTGACGGCGTGGACAGAAGTTGCCGCCGCGACGTGCTTGCCTCAGCTCATTCACAGCCGGAGTTTCGAATGCGAAACGATCAGCAGACGAGCAACAGCGGTGTGGCATCTGTGTCTGTTTCACAAGCATCGTGCTTTGTGTTGTTATTACTCTGAGGAGTCATTGGGAAGGGCGTACGCACGTACTCTAGCTTGTCCTGTGCATGCGATGATGAGGTGTGGTTTGAAGCTCGCGGAGGGCGACAGTGTACTCGTGAAGAACGGCAAGTACAATGCAGGCCGATTTGGGCGTGGGGGAGAGGATGAGGGAGCGGGAGTACGATCATTTGTGGCGTACATCGTGTCAGCAGCATTCTCTCGGGATTTCCGAGTGTCGATGTGCGTTTCCAGTAATCGTGTGCGTCGCCTCGTTGAGGAATCGTGATTCGCGCTGTGGTCAATCATGACGCGTACAGTCGGTCTACCTTATCGGGAACGGACCAGGCCAAGAAGTGCTGAACGTATACCCCGATACTGGCATCATTGAGAAGAACGTGCCCGAGGCTTCTTTGCATGGTTTGGGTTGGTATCGCATTGTTCTGTACATCATTGCGATTGGCTCTCGTGCGTGGTGTCGAGCGATAATTTCCCTTGTTGATCACTCGAAATAGTTGCTGAGCAGACATTCCTATCAGAGAACCCACCCCTTCGTCTCCTAGTTCAACGCCCCACCAACGCATGATTCCTATTGACACTGTCGCGTCCTGTGCGGTTCTCTATCGTTTCTCGGTGTTTCGTATACTCCTCATAACGGTTGATTTGTCTTTCGACGACGACGACAATGGGGCGAGAACTGGCGCGCGCGCGTAGTGGTCGCCACCACTGATCCAAGGAGCCTGGGCCCACAAAAGAGGTCGCCGCCGCGCAGCAGCCGATGGGCACCCCGAAGGATGTAGGGGGAAGGGGGGGGGGGCCGAGAACGGCGCAGAGTGTTCGCGTGACCATTCTTCGCCCCAGACTAGTCGCGACTCGAACCGGGCCAAGCGAGCAAGAATTGCAGAAGGTGGAAGAGGAGAATACACATGAGCACGAAGAGGAAAAACTTGGAAGGGAGCTCGGTGGACGGGGGCGACAGACTGAGAGGGAGAAAGGGGAGGAATCGGCGGACTTGTATTGGTGGAATGTGTCGATGCATACGCAAACTGAGCGGGTGCGCGGCTATTCGTGGAAAGCACAAATGTCACGTCAAGAAGGTGCCTGGATTGCAAGTCCAACCTTCCCCGCAGGATGAGGGCGAGGACCTGAGCGACAGCGGGGGTGCGCCGAAGCGGGCGAGGTTGGACGAGGCCACGGAAGACTCGTAGAAATGAAATTTGGCGTTCGGCGGTTTGAGCGATGCGGGAGGGGAAACGAGGGGCGAGGGGGGAAGTGGATTGGGCCTGTCATTCAAGATTTGTTTTGCAATCGCCCTCCTGTGTCATATACTTTTTAGCTGCGGACTCACAGCAGCAGTTTGAAGATATTGCGCATGGAGCCGCATAATTGCAAAGCCCCAACCTGTGGTGCCAAAGTTACGTTGCACAGGTAGCCTCGCGGAGCAGGACGCATGCACTGTTAACGTTTGTAACCCAATCGATTTACAGGGCCTTCGCCTAACTACTACGTTTGTGCGGCCACTGACACTCACACGGTGTCGCGCGCATGCCGACGTTTGTGTTTCGTCCAAAGGCGGTGTCGTGCGTCAGTCTGCGCAGGTTGGCTCGTCAGCAGCGAGCAGCATCGCGTCCTGTGACCAGGCGCGAGCAGCTTCCAGTTAGTTTTGGAATGCACAGTGCAATGCCCTCGCACGTCCCATGATACAGGGGCGCCCCCCCGCAACGCATAATAAGGGCGAAGCATATACCATGACGCGTAGTTCAAAGCCAAGTCTATGGAAACGTACATGTATATTTTTGGAATATATATACACACAGAGGCGGCCCCCCTAGAACCTCTTGTGTGCTACGGCACAGGGCATTTTTGCCGACGCAGGGCGGCTGGGTTCATTCGCGCACAGCTGCGCGCACGTGCGAGTGGAGCTCGCCGCGATGGAAGCACGAGCGAATGTCGAGTGCACGGATAGGAGGAAGGAAACTGAGGGCGGAGAGAGGGAGGAGGGAGGGAGCGACGCGGAGCCTTTTCGCCCGAGACGCATTTTGTAGCTGATTATGCCAAAACCTTTCTGAGAGTTCTCTGAGAAAGCTCTCGTCTCCAAAGACTCGGACGGGGGGCCCTATTGTTTGCAGTGAAAGCTCTGATGAAGCAAAGGGGAACTCCCGCGCAATAAACGACGTCGTCGTTGTTTTCGTCGTTAACGTCGTCGTTGTTGTCGTCGTGGCTGTCGGCGTCGCCGCGGTGTCGCGTGGAACTTGCGGCCGCCGATTGTGTCGGTTTTGATCTTTATTGTGCGTTTTGATCCGGCTCCGTCTCGGTCGGCACCGGCCCATGTCTTGGTCGGGCTCGCGACGTCGTCCAGCGAGGGCCCCCATAAACGCAGGCGGGCTGGCCTCGTGATCAGACGTTCGCGATTGTGTTGTTCGAAGATCGGGCAGAGCAGGAAGCCACGGGTAGCGGGTGGTGGAGCGGCGCATATCGCCCGAGCGTGGCGGATCGAGACAGCGACAAGCATTGCGCCGCCTGGTTCATAGAGGAGCCATGTCGTACACTCCCGAGCTTGCGTACACCATCACCTTGGACATCCCCTTGGACACGCCAGACCTTGGCAAATCGGGACGCGCCGCGGCAAGGCGCCCGCGCCACGTGTTGCTGCCAGTGAATCCTCACCACTCCCCTCTCTCATTACATCGTTGGTCGTACGAATCAGAGCCCGCGTCGACAGTTGTCGAAACCGTAGCCGGCGGAACGACGTCGGGTGATTATATTATGAGACTGCCTTCTTTCTGTCTATCGCGGTGCGTCGAATTTTATCTACGCAGCAGGTGCTCGTGGAATTCATTTCTGCGGTTCTTCTGTTGATCGTGGTGCTCTCGTATCTGGTGCCTCAAAGAGGCGCCGCGTTATCGGTCAGCTTCCCGACGACCTTCGCGAATGCATCGGGAAGGTGGTGCCGCTCAGGAACAGCGGCGGGCGCATCATCAATGTAGACGTGATGGGCGCCGGTGCGAAGGTGTCGCGGGATTTTTTTTTTTATAAAAAAAACGCGTTTTTTTCCTCGGGCCTCACGGGCGTTTTTCCTGGAGGGCTTCACCCACGGAGGCGCGTAAGAGGTTTTGGAGAGGTCGGCGCCGAACAAAAAAAAAAAAAAAAAAAAAAAAAAACTGGACGCGCCAGGATAATCGCTCCTGGCGGTCGAGCCCGACGAGTGCGTTTTCCTTTTGCGGTTGGCGCAGGGGCGACTTCGTCGCGAGGGCTAGTGCAGCTTGGCCCGCGAAGAGGAGGAAGCAGCGCGGGTGGTGCTCAGCCGCGACCAGATTCGACTAATGTTGCATGTTGCATATGACATATGGGCGCCCCCCTGGAATGATACATGGGCGCCCCCCTGGATTGACATAAGGGCGCCCCCCTCTACCCTCTTGGGGGGACCTCGGCAACGTGGTCAGAGTCTCGGCCCTGGCGAAGGATTCCATGGAAGAGCTCCTCAGCGCCCTCGGCGCTGTTTCCGCCATACCAGCGGGGCGCCTGCAGCAGCGCGCGGCGAAGGACACAGCGCGCCGCGAAGAGATGGAACAGGACAGGGCCCCGACATTTCACATTGATTCTCCGATTGTGCGCGCGTGACCTGTTCGGTTTCCCCAGGTGTCCGAAGCTATGCTGGATTCCCGTGGGCTCGTTTCTGCGGGCCCCCATGGTCCATCAAACGAGACGCAGTCCATCAGACGAGACACAGCCCTCTTCCAAAAAAAGGTGTGGATCTACGAGAGCTCCAGCTAGCAGTAGAGAGTGGATATGACCACGAGCATCGGAACGCCAAGCAAGGAGAGAGATAAACGTGCACACGTGCATGCAAGTGGGTGTTCGAATGTAATGCTTGTTTGCCCTCGTGTGTGCCATCATTGTGCATGCGGGTTTTTCGACAGGATGCGAAGGGCGCCTTGAACGCACAGGCGATCGGCGGCGCCACCATCAACAAGCTTGACCGGCACTTCACGTCCAACTCGACGGCGGCCCGCCAACAGGCTCGTGGTGAACTCATGTTAGGGATGGTCGCTTCGGCCCAAGAAGCCGCTATGTCAGCCAAGAGGAGGGCCGAGGACGTCGAGAACGCCGTCGACAAGCGGATCAAGCGCATCGGAGAGGAGATGAACGAGGATGCTTAAAATATGCGCACGGTGCGGTGCGTGTTTATATATATTGTATGAATATGTATATATTTATATATTGAGTACGGGGCGCCATTTTTTCCAGTGTTGGAGTGACGCTGGCAGGTTGCGATTCTGTGATATGCTGGAACTTCCGACACGAGCCTCAGCAAAGAACTGTGGCATCTCACGCGTCACGCTGCGATGCAAAATAGCAGCTAATTTGTAAGTCTTGTATATATCAGTGAGCCTGGAGAGGCGCCGCAAAGTGGCACATCATCGATGCCAGGAACGAAAAAGTATATATGGGGATTCCGTGATCGGGGTGTGAATCAACTTCGAGCGGATGTCGGTGTGGGCGGGATGATTATGTGTTGTTGCGATGGGTGTGGTTTCCGTAGTTGTCCCCATCCAAACTCGATTTAGACTCAAGATACGCTCTATAGTGGCACCGTGATTTCTCTCCGTGCACGCATGGTTGGCCATGGCATGTACGCGCGCGTGTATCATGTGGGCTTGCGAAAAGAGAAAGTCACGTTGACAGGTACCGATGAGAAGGAGGAAGGAGATTGGCGGAAGAAAAAAAAAAAAAAAAAAAAAAAAAAAAAAAAAAAAAAAAAAAAAAAAAAAAAAAAAAAAAAAAAAAAAAAACGGGGGAAAGATAGCAATGCCTGCCCAACTGCGATCACTGCAGACATGCGGGCCGCAGGTCGAGCCCTTCCTTGATCGGTGAGACACGAACAGCATCCGGCCTTTCGTTCACTGCTCCTCAGACTCTCCACGCATCGCCCACGATCCACGGTGTGTACGTGGATTCCTTGGCTCCTCCGACCAGTGGCAGCAGTGGTCGTTTGGTGGGAGGGCCACCGCGTATGCCACATTCACTTTCACACCACAATGGAGCATCTGCTGCTGATCGAGGAAATCTACAGCAACATTGGCACGTTCGTATACGGTGACGACAAATTCCGGATTTTCTTGACAGTATGGAGTGGCCAACTTTTCCGTCGTCTTCGGGTCGACCGCCAAGAAACATTGGCGCTATTCAGTATTTATGTCATGCGCACGCCCTCGACGTCATCAGAAACTACCGCATCGAGCTGGGATCCTCATTTACAAAGAACACCGACATCCGAGAGCCTTCCTCACCTGCGTCCGCCGTTCGTACCACTGAGGCACAGGTCTGCATCCTCAGAGTCCCCATTCAGCGACGTCGTCGCCGAGCTCACACGTCAGGACGACTGTTGGGATTGCTAGGTACAGTGGACGGCCATCCATATGTACTCTTCTATTCTTCGTATTGTCGCCGTATCCTGCCCTGCTGATGCAGGCCTCCAACTCGGTGTGATGAAAGCGTGGCTGCAGCGGAGAATTGTATCGAAGAGACACTGTCATTCTCGTCTCCGACGACCCACGTGCAGCGGTTTGATGCACAGGTCTCCCAGCTCCCAACGACCACCTCACTATCTAACCTCGCGTATGTGCTATTATCTGGGTGGTTTGTCTTTCAGACCTGCCCTCGAATCCCCGCTACGAGGGCAACATCTTTTTTTTTCGATCGTCAATGTTCTGATGATCTCGGCCGTGGTGACATTTGGACGGGCATTGCATCGTCAGCCCGTCCGCTCGAGCTTCTCCCAAGTTCCACAACTCCTCCAATGGCGGGGATGATCGCTGGCCCAAAAAGCCTCCATGTCGGCCAAGAGGAGGGGCGGACAGGGACAACGCCGTGGACAAGAGGACGACGCGATTGGGGAGGGAGATGGACGGGGATGCATGGGTACGCGTGGGAAACGCTTGTGTTGGAGTGGAGTGGCAGGTGGCAGAGGTAGACAGTGGCAGGTGTGGATGGAGGTCGGGGCGGGAAACTTCCGACACGAGCCTCAGCAAATAATCTGTGGCATCTCACGCATCTAGCTGCGTAGCAGTGAGGCAGCATCGCTTTTTTACGCTTGTATATAGCATCCCACTTGGACAGGCGCCGCAAAGTGGCGCATCAACTGATCCAGGGATAAAAAGTTGTATCGGACAGATCGGTTGGCGGCGCGTGCATTAACTTTGACCGGATCGACACGCCGTTCTCAGCCACATCCTCTTCTGTCATCCACATCCGCGTTCTTGTCCCAGTCGAGTGGCACCGCGCAGTGCCACCTCCGTGCACGCATGCGTGCCCATGTTAAGTACGCGTGTGTGTATTCATATCTTTCATAACTATATGTACATGTATATTCAATGCTATGCACAATGTATACGTGACATATGAAGAGTCGCGCGACGGCTGCTGAGAGTGGGCCTGGTGCGACATTGGGCCTGTTGTCGCGTGGCTGGGCCCAGGAGGAACTCAACGCTTCTGGGCGCGCCCGCGTGCCGGCAAATTTGAGCTGGTAGTTTTGGTGCCAGAAGGTCACGAGTAAGACACGCTTTGATAGCGAAGGGCTGAGAGGGGGCGGTGGGAGATAAGGATAAGAAGGGCACATGGGGCAAGAAGAACAGGCACATGGGGAAATGATTTCCGCGCTGCCCCCAGGCTCAAGCATTGCTTAGCTGCGTGCACCCCCTCCCCAGCCCCCGCGGGCGGGCGACCCCTGAGATGGCAGGGGGCGCCGGTCACCGCGGCAGCGGGCTTCCCGCCGGATTCCCCCCCCGGAAGGGTCACCCCTGAGACTGCAGGGGGCGCGGCGCCGGATTGCCCCCTGGGAAGGGTCACCTCTGAGAAAGCAGAGGGCACTTTGGCTTCTTCTTTCGCCATGCGCCCCCCCGGGGGTAATCCGGTGGGCATCCCCTTGTTGCCGGGGTGATTGTGCCTTTTCCAGTCTGAGAAGTGATTTTGAAACGACGGGCGCGAGTAGATTAGAAGCGAGGCGCGAAGATAAGCGGGGAGGTGGACGATATGCGCCGAAGAGCGGCGTGGGGGCGGTGCGACATGGTGCGCGGTGGGAGGCGCGGGGCACTGCGGCGCCTTCGGCCGTGGCGTGCGTGGCGGGCGCGTAGGCGCGTTCATCCTTTGCTGCGTGGATGTCGTAGAAGGGGGAAACGCTTGCAAATTTTTAAATTTGCGTTTTTGGGTGTTCTACGTCGGGCGTGGCGGTCGCCAGGCCGCCCTCATCCCTTCCTACGTGGGAGTTACAGAAGGGGGAAACGCTCGCAATTTTTTAAATTGGCGTTCCAGGGTCGTCTACGCCGTGGGCAGAGAAAGTGGCGCACGCGACAGCGCCTGTATGCGTCCGTATATGGACGTTGCTGCAAGGGGGAACTCTCGCCAATTTTCAAATTTGCGTTGCCGTCGTTTTCCAGAGGACAAATGAAGACGAATGTGCCACCGCTTGCCCAAGTACCTCTGGTGGACATATCCTGCTTTGTGCATGTCAGTAGGGCAACGCAAGCTGACAGAGATGCAGTGGTTGATCAGGTCCTCGCTGCGGCTCAACACCCAGGCTTCATGAACGTTGTAGGCCATGGGGTCCCTCAACACATCATCGATTCTGCTCTTATTGCCCTCGAAACCTTCTTTCGGAGCCCTGTGGAGCAAAAGCAGCGATGCGTTTCAAAGTCCTTTCACGGAACCGAGCGTGGTTACGTCCCATACAAGAGCGAGAATGTCAAAGTCTCACTCGGCCGCGCTGGACCGGCCTGTCTCAGAGAGTGCTTCTCGTTCGGTCCTCCAGAACACCTCGGCGGCTCAGCATACGGTGAGAATAGCTACCCAGACTTCGTCGATGGATTCAGCCACCATGTCGACAGCTACTATTCCGAAGTGCAGCGGGTAGAGAAGGTGATGCTGCAAATACTCTCCCTCGCTTTGTCAAAAGCAACTGGGCGGTCTCTTGATCCGCAGTACCTCTTCAATCAGATAGGGCTCAACAGAGGCTTGATGAAAGCTGCGTGGTCCTGGCCTTGCCAGCCTTCTCCCGAGGAAGCTCGATGCGATGGGCACACGGACTGGGGCCCGCTCACCATCTTGTTGACGACATCTCCAGGGTTAGAAGTCTGCACGATGTCCGAGGAGAGCAAGGTGTACCAATGGCACCCTGTGCCAGTAGTCCCAGGTGCATTTACAGTGAATATTGGCGATCAGTTGGCCCGGTGGAGCAATGACCTTTTCACGAGCACGATTCACCGTGTCAATGCGAACGTCAATTGCGATTCGGTTCGCATCTCGCTCCCGTACTTCAGCACGCAGGTCTTGCCGCTGCACCCGACTTCGGATCCGAAAGTGGAGTGCATCTGCCGCGGGGGCCTCTTGGCGCCCCCCCCCCCCCCCCCGAGGAACGGCACTTTCTGCATGGGCTTGCTTGGTGTTCTGCGCATGCCCGCTCGGGCGAGACGGAAGAACCAGGTGCGTAGGTTCGCCCGCGCACGGGATCGGACTCCGCGTCAGGCAGGCAACTTGTCCGCGTTGTGGCGTAGTGCCAGAGGACTTGTTGCGCCCGTGGCGAGTCGGCGCCAGTGGCGCATCCGTTTAATGTAGCTGCCGTCGCGCTTTGGCGCGTTGGCCGTGGCGCAGCCTCGGGCGAGTGGAGCTGAGGACATGGCAGGAATCAGAGGAGACAGGGTCGAGAAGGGGGAAAGGGGCTCAGTGACGCGGGGCTCTTTTTCGTCCAAGATGCACCACAACAGGATGTCTCCGACAAAACATGTCATGGTCTGGACTCGGACCGACGCAGACACAGCACCTCTGGAGGTGGACCGACACCGCGGCCGCTTTGATGGCTCCGGTGACAGAAGCTCGGCGGCAGGTCGGGGGAAGTCATGCCGAGTCAGTGGGCACGCGCGAAGTCTGGGTCATCTGAGTAAGATCAATGTCATCATCGTCATCGTCATTCGTTCATGGCATTGTCTGATCATCATCGTGATGCCATCCTCGCCCTCAGCATCATCCGCAGCCAACTGTGTTGCCAGCTTCCCGTGTGTCTGGACATCGGCCACATCAGGCTTGGTCCTGAAAATAGTTGTCATGGGCCAGTGATCCCATGTATCGAGTGGCGGACGGGAGTGCCCACACTGTCCCCTTTGCGTCGCGGCATGGCGATTCGGGCAGATGCCGCGGCTGTCGCGGCCGACAAGGCCGATGGGGCCATCGCGCAGGTAGCGGCCTTCGGCCGCCTGGCGAGGACCGGGGACGAGAATGAGGGGAGGCGGAGATGGAGTTGGACGAGAAGGATACGGGGGGAAGAGGATGACGATGATGGCGACGAGGATGGTGAGGAAGAAGGGGGGAGAGGAGGATGAGGACGAGGAAGAGGATGCACGTGAGAAAGAGAATGAGCAGGAGGATGCACACGATAAGAGGAGTGATTTGTCCTTGTATAGGAAGCGTGGGAGCGGCAGCTGACATGCTGCTACGAGAGGCTGCTGCAGTGCGTGCATTTGGCCAGTACGGTGCTAGCTGCCAGGGCTACTACGGTGGCAAGTGCTACTACGGCGACAAGGACTACGACGGTGGCAGGGGCTACGACGACGGCAAGGGTGACTGCGACGACGGCAAGGGCGTCTACGACGCAAGGGCCAGTGCAGTGACGACGACGCTGGCAAGGGCTACGACGGCAAGGGTTACGATGCGTCACCTTGTGCAGGCCAACCACTCAGCATGGACCAGCAGCGCGTCCAGTGGCCAGCCATGAGCAGATATGAACGAGGGGTAGTAGATGGATTGCAATTCATATATTATTGTGATTTCGGGGCGCCCCCCCCGCGATGCAGAAAATCATGCTACATAAATGCATGGGTCGATTGAAATGCACATTTATACATGCTCCTTCGCATGTGTATGCGCGGGCGTCCCCCGTCTGGGCTCATGAATGTTTTTTTGTTCGAAGGTCGCCTTGAACGCACAAGCGATCGGCGCCACTATTAACAAGCTTGACCGATACTTCACGTCCAGCTCGACGGCGGTCCGCAAAGGCTCGTGGTGAACTCATTTTAGGGATGGTCGCTTCGGCCCAAGAGGCCGCCATGTCAGCCAAGAGGAGGGCCGAGGACGTGACCAACGCGGTCGACAAGCGGATCAAGTGATTCGGAGAGGTGTGTAACATGCTCTTGTGATGTCAGTGTTTGCGGAGTTTCTGTTTCTCGTGGTGCGCTCGTATCTGGTGTCTCAAAGAGGTGCCGCGGCATCGGTTAGCTTCCCGCAACCTTCGCGCATGCGTCGGGTAGTTGCGTCGCTCAGAACCATCGGTGGGCGCACAATCAATGTAGACGGATGGACGCAGGGGCGATGGCGTCGGGGGAGGTATTGAAGTCACTAAAAAACCACGCGTGGCTTTTCCTTGCTTCACGGGTGTGCCACGCCAGAGGGCAACCTGTCCGCGTGGCGACCTCGCGCCACGCGACTCGTTCGCACGTGCCGAGACGGGGCGACTGTCGATCGCACGATCGACCGCACATATTGGAAAGGCACGGGCCACATCGGGGCACAGTCTCGATCTCGGCATCGATCTCACTCACAGACGCCGCGCGCCCGCGCATGCACACCGAGGAGAAAGACCATCATGTCAAGGGGGGGGGCGGGGGGGAAACGGCAACGAGGACGAGGAGAGGCGAGGAAGAAGAGAGACACGATTGAACGATCTGTCTGGCTGCGTGCACCATGGCGGTTCTTAAACGCCTAATTGGCCGACCGCGTAGGAACTGCAATGCGCGGGGGGCGGGCCGCCCCTGCAGTTACCCAGTGTGGCTGGACGTCTGCAGTAGCCAATTTCGTCCGCCATTGTTTATAGCAGCCAGCCATGCCGTGCAATCGCAAAAGTGGTCGAAGTCGTGGCGAGAGGTTTTGAAGCAAGTAAAAAAAAAAACACGCGTGGTTTTCTTTTCTGGTCTTGCGGGGGTGCCGCGCCAGAGGGGCGACCTGTCCGCGTTGTGGCCTCGCGCCAGGGATGTGGTTCGCACGTGGCGCGCCGGCGCCGGTGGCGCATCCGTTTAATGTAGTTTTGGCGCGCTTTGGCGCGTCCGCCGCGGTGCAGCCACGGGCGAGTGGGGCTCAGTCTCCATCTCGTTGAGCGAAGAAAGATTGGAGCTACGCAGTCTCTATCTCATGCGCACGCCCACGCACGCGAACGGACTCCGCGCCAGAAAGGCAACCTGTCCGCGTTGTGGCCTCGCGCCAGAGAGCTTGTTTCGGTCGTGGCGAGTCGGCGCCAGTGGCGCATCCGTTTAATGCAGCTGCCGTCGCGCTCGGGCGCGACGGGCGCGGTGCATCCACGGGCGAGTGGAGCTGAGGACATGGGGGCAATCAGGGGGGAACGGGTCGAGAGAGGGGAAAGGGGCTCAGTGACGCGGTGCTCTTTTCGTCCAAACACCATTGCAGGACGACCCACAAAACAAGTCCTGGCCTGTTCTCTGCTAATGGTCTTGTCTCCACGGACTCGGACCGACACAGATGCGCCGCCTCTAGAGCACAACCAATACGGCGGCCGCGCCAATGGCCCCGTTGACAGAAGCTCGGCGGCAGGTCGGCGGAAGTCTTGTCGCTAACGTGGACGCGCCCGAAGCCTGGGTCATCATGGTAACATCAATGTCATCATCGTCATCATGATTCGTGCATGGCATTGTCTGATCACCATCGCGGTGGCATCCTCGTCCCCAGCATCAAACGCAGCCGTTTGCGCTGGCAGGTTCTTGTGCGTTTCGGCATCGACCGCGTCAGGCTTGGCACTGGTGAAAGCGTTGCCACGGTCCTTTGCCGTCGCGCTACGGCGGCTCGGCCCGACCTCGCGGCTGCCGCGGCCGACAGCGCCGATGAGGCCAGCGCGCAGGCGGCAGCCCGCGCCCGTCTGCGCGAGGACTGCG
>CAUYUJ010014867.1:66645-191645 GCA_963575745.1 Prorocentrum cordatum | reverse complement strand
GGGGCGAGAAGACGAGGAGAAGAAAAATGCTGCGGGCGAAGGGCGGGTGGGGGGGGGGGGGGGGGGGGGGGCGGAGTAGAAGCTGCGAGAGCGCCGCAAGTACAGGTCAGTACACGCAGAGGGCGTGAGATGACACAGCGTGCATGGACCGAGCAACGAGGATAATAATAAATAGTATATTTGTATTGGGTGTTCATCTCTTTGCGCTGCTTGCCTGGTCAGCTGTCGGGGGCGGACGACTTGCGCAACGACGTGGATGGCGCCATCCACGCGGTGGAGGGTATCGTGGACGGGACCGTAAACGATGGCACCTTTTTCCACATCTATCTCATTGCCGACGACACCGCAATCAAGGTGACGGCGTGGAAAGAACTTGCCGCCGCGACGTGCTTGCCCCAGCTCATTCACAGTCGGAGTTTCGAATGCGAAACGATCAGCAGACGAGCAGCAGCCGTGTGGCATCTGTGTTTGTTTCACAAGCATCGTGCTTTGTGTTGTCCTTACGCTGAGAAGTCATTGGGAAGGGCGTACGCACGCACTCTAGCTTGCCCTGTGCATGCGATGATGAGGTGTGGTTTGAAGCTCGCGGAGGGCGACAGTGTACTCGTGAAGAACGGCAAGTACAATGCAGGCCGATTTGGGCGTGGGGGAGAGGATGAGGGAGCGGGAGTACGAGCATTTGTGGTGTACATCGTGTCAGCAGCACTCTCTCGGGATTTCCGGGTGTCGACTTGCGTTTCCAGTTATCGCGTGCGTCGCCATGAAGAATCGCGATTCGCGCTGTGGTCAATCATGACGCGTACAGTCGGTCTACCTTATCGGGAACGGACCAGGCCAAGAAGTGCTGAACGTATACCCCGATACTGGCATCATTGAGAAGAACGTGCCCGAGGCTTCTTTGCATGGTTTGGGTTGGTATCGCATTCTTCTGTACATCATCGCGATTGGCTCTCGTGCGTGGTGTCGAGCGATAGTTTCCCTGTTGATCACTCGAAATAGTTGCTGAACAGACATTCCTATCAGAGAACCCACCCCTCGTCTCCTAGTTCAAACATCCCCCAACGCATGATTCCTATTGACACTGTCGCGTCCTGCGCGGTTCTCTATCGTTTCTCGGTGTGTCGCATACTCCTCATAACGGTTGATTTGTCTTTCGACGACGACGACAACGGGACGAGAATTGGCGCGCGCGCGTAGTGGTCGCCACCGCTGATCCCAGGAGCCCGGGCCCACAAAAGAGGTCGCCGCCGCGCAGCAGCCGATGAGCACCCCGAAGGATGTAGGGGGGGGGGGGGGCCGAGGACGGCGCAGAGTGTTCACGTGTCCATTCTTAGCCCCAGACTAGTCGCGACTCGAACCGGGCTCAGCGAGCAAGAGTTGCAGAAGGAGGAAGAGGAGAATACACATGAGCACGAAGAGGAAAAATTTGGAAGGGAGTTCGGTGGACGGGGGCGACAGACTGAGTGGGAGAAAGGGCAGGAATCGGCGGACTTGCATTGGTGGAATGTGTCGATGCATACGCAAACTGAGTGGGTACGTGGCTATTGGTGAAGCACACATGTCACGTCAAGAAGGTGTCCGGATTGCAAGCCCAACCTTCCCCGCAGGATGAGGGCGAGGACCTGGGCGACAGCGGGGGTGCGCCGAAGCGGGCGAGGTTGGGCGAGGCCACGGAAGATTCGTAGGAATGAAATTTGCGTTCGGCGGTTTGAGTGATGCGGGAGGGTAAAAGAGGAACGAGGGGGGAAGTGGACTAACCGCGTCATTCAAGATTTTGTTTGCAATCGCCCGCCTGTGTCATATACTTTTTAGAGCTGCGGACTCACAGCAGCAGTTTGAAGATATTGCGCATTGAGCCGCATAACTGCAAAGCCCCAACCTGTGGCGCCAAAGTTACGTTGCACAGGTAGCCTCGCGGAGCAGGACGCTATATTGTTAACGTTTGTGCCCCAATCGATGTACAGGGCCTTCGCCTAACTACTCTGTTTGTGCGGCCACTGGCACTCACGCGGCGTCGCGAACATGCCGACGGTCGTGTTTTGTCCAAAGGCGGTGTCGTGCGTCAGTCTGCGCGGGTTGGCTCGTCAGCAGCGAGCAGCATCGCGTTCTGTGGCCAGGCGCGAGCAGTCCCCAGTTAGTTTGGGATTGTACAGTGTTATACCCTCGTACGTCTCGCGATGCAGGGGCGGCCCCCCGCAACGCATGATAAGGGCGAAGCGTGTGCCATGACGCGTAGTTCAAAGGTAAGTCTATGGAAACGTACATGTGTATATATACACAGGGGCGGCCCCCCTAGAACCTCTTGCGCGCTGCGGCGCAGGGCATTTTTGCCGACGCACGGCGGCTAGGTTCATTCGTGCACAACTGCACGCGCGTGCGAGTGGAGCTCGCCGCGATGGAAGCACGAGCGAATGTCGAGCGCGCGGATGGGAGGACGGAAACTGAGGGCGGAGAGAGGGAGGAGGGAGGGAGTGACGCGGAGCCTTTTCACCCGAGACGCATTTGTAGCTGATTCTACCAAAAACCTTTCTGAGAACTCTCTGAGAAGGCTCTCGTCTCTAAAGACTCGGGCGGGGGGCCCTCTTGGTTGCAGTGGGAGCTCTGATGAAGCAAAGGGGAACTCCCTCGCAATAAACGACGTCGTCGTTGTTTTCGTCGTTAACGTCGTCGTTGTTGTCGTCGTGGCTGTCGGCGTCGCCGCGGTGTCGCGCGGAACTTGCGGCCGCCGATTGTGTCGGTTTTGATCTTTATTGTGTGTTTTGACTCGGCTCCGTCTCGGTCGGCACTGGCTCATGTCTTGGTCGGGGTCGTCGCGTCGCGCAGCGAGGGGCCCCGTAACCGCGGGCGGGCTGGCCTCGTGATCAGGCGTTCGCGATTGTGTTGTTAAGAGATCGGGCAGAGCAGGAAGCCACGGGTAGCGGGTGGTGGAGCGGCGCATATCGCCCGAGCGTGGCGGACCGGGACAGCGACAAGCATCGCGCCGCCTGGTTCGTAGAGGAGCCATGTCGTACACTCCCGAGATTTCGTACACCATCACCTTGGACATCCCCTTGGACACGCCAGACCTTGGCAAATCGGGGCGCGCCGCGGCAAGGCGCCCGCACCACGTGTTGCTGCCGGTGAATCCTCACCACTCCCCTCTCTCATTACATCGTTGGTCGTACGGATCAGAGCCCACCTCGACAGTTGTCGAAACCGTAGCCGACGGAATGACATCGGGTGAGTATATTCTGAGACTGCCTTCTTTCTGTCTATCGTGGTGCGTCGGATTTTATCTACGTAAGGTGCTCGTGGAGTGCATTTCTGCTGTTCTTCTGTTGATCGTGGTGCTCTCGTATCTGGTGCCCCAAAGAGGCGCCGCGTTATCGGTCAGCTTCCCGACGACCTTCACGAATGCATCGGGAAGGTGGTGCCGCTCAGGAACAGCGGCGGGCGCATCATCAACGTAGACGTGATGGGCGCCGGTGCGAGGGTGTCGCGGGAGATTTGCAAGCCAGTTATATATATATATATATATATATATATATAAGCACGCGCGGTTTTGTTCCTCGGGCCTCGCGCGCGTTATTCCTGGAGGGCTTCGCCCGCGGAGGCGCGCGAGAGGCTTTGGAGAGGTCGGCGCCCAGCAACAACAACAAAACAACAAAAACAGACGCAAAAACTGGACGCGCCAGGATAATCGCTCCGCGCGGTCGAGGCTGACGAGTGCGTTTTCCTTCTGCGGTTGGCGCAGGGGCGACTTCGTCGCGAGGGCTCGTGCAGCTTGGCCCGTGAAGAGGAGGAAGCAGCGCGGGTGGTGCTCAGCCGCGACCATATTCGACTAATGTTGCATGTTGCACATGACGTATGGGCGCCCCCCTGGAAGGATGCATGGGCGTCCCCCTGGATTGACATAAGGGCGCCCCCCTGTATCCTCTCGGGGGAACCTCGGCAACGTGGTCAGAGTCTCGGCCTTGGCGAAGGATTCCATGGAAGAGCTCCCCAGTGTCCTCGGCGCTGTTTCCGCCGTGCCAGCGGGGCGCCTGCAGCAGCGCGCGGCGAAGGACACAGCGTGCCGCGAAGAGATGGAACAGGACAGGGCCCCGAAATTTCATTGATTCCCCGAATGTGCGCATGCACCCTGTTCGGTTCCCCCAGGTGTCCGAAACTATGCTGAATTCCCGTGGGCTCGTTTCCGCGGGCCCCCATGGCCCATCAAACGAGACACACTCCAAGGCAAGTGCCTTCCTTCTTCCAAAAAGGCGCGGGTCTACGAGAGTTCCAGCTCGCAGTAGAGAATGGATATAACCGTGAGCATCGGGGAGCCAGAAGGAGAGAGATAAACGTGCACGCGTGCATGCAAGTGGGTGTTCGAATGTAATGCTTGTTTGCCATCGTGTGTGCCATTCTTGCGCATGCGGGTTTTTCGACAGGAAGCGAAGGGCGCCTTGAACGCACAGGCGATCGGCGCCACCATCAACAAGCTTGACCGGTACTTCACGTCCAACTCGACGGCGGCCCGCCAACAGGCTCGTGGTGAACTCATGTTAGGGATGGTCGCTTCGGCCCAAGAAGCCGCTATGTCAGCCAAGAGGAGGGCCGAGGACGTCGAGAACGCCGTCGACAAGCGGATCAAGCGCATCGGAGAGGAGATGAACGAGGATGCTTAAAATATGCGCACGGTGCGGTGCGTGTTTATATATATTGTATGAATATGTATATATTTATATATTGAGTACGGGGCGCCATTTTTTCCAGTGTTGGAGTGACGCTGGCAGGTTGCGATTCTGTGATATGCTGGAACTTCCGACACGAGCCTCAGCAAAGAACTGTGGCATCTCACGCGTCACGCTGCGATGCAAAATAGCAGCTAATTTGTAAGTCTTGTATATATCAGTGAGCCTGGAGAGGCGCCGCAAAGTGGCACATCATCGATGCCAGGAACGAAAAAGTATATATGGGGATTCCGTGATCGGGGTGTGAATCAACTTCGAGCGGATGTCGGTGTGGGCGGGATGATTATGTGTTGTTGCGATGGGTGTGGTTTCCGTAGTTGTCCCCATCCAAACTCGATTTAGACTCAAGATACGCTCTATAGTGGCACCGTGATTTCTCTCCGTGCACGCATGGTTGGCCATGGCATGTACGCGCGCGTGTATCATGTGGGCTTGCGAAAAGAGAAAGTCACGTTGACAGGTACCGATGAGAAGGAGGAAGGAGATTGGCGGAAGAAAAAAAAAAAAAAAAAAAAAAAAAAAAAAAAAAAAAAAAAAAAAAAAAAAAAAAAAAAAAAAAAAAAAAAACGGGGGAAAGATAGCAATGCCTGCCCAACTGCGATCACTGCAGACATGCGGGCCGCAGGTCGAGCCCTTCCTTGATCGGTGAGACACGAACAGCATCCGGCCTTTCGTTCACTGCTCCTCAGACTCTCCACGCATCGCCCACGATCCACGGTGTGTACGTGGATTCCTTGGCTCCTCCGACCAGTGGCAGCAGTGGTCGTTTGGTGGGAGGGCCACCGCGTATGCCACATTCACTTTCACACCACAATGGAGCATCTGCTGCTGATCGAGGAAATCTACAGCAACATTGGCACGTTCGTATACGGTGACGACAAATTCCGGATTTTCTTGACAGTATGGAGTGGCCAACTTTTCCGTCGTCTTCGGGTCGACCGCCAAGAAACATTGGCGCTATTCAGTATTTATGTCATGCGCACGCCCTCGACGTCATCAGAAACTACCGCATCGAGCTGGGATCCTCATTTACAAAGAACACCGACATCCGAGAGCCTTCCTCACCTGCGTCCGCCGTTCGTACCACTGAGGCACAGGTCTGCATCCTCAGAGTCCCCATTCAGCGACGTCGTCGCCGAGCTCACACGTCAGGACGACCGTTGGGATTGCTAGGTACAGTGGACGGCCATCCATATGTACTCTTCTATTCTTCGTATTGTCGCCGTATCCTGCCCTGCTGATGCAGGCCTCCAACTCGGTGTGATGAAAGCGTGGCTGCAGCGGAGAATTGTATCGAAGAGACACTGTCATTCTCGTCTCCGACGACCCACGTGCAGCGGTTTGATGCACAGGTCTCCCAGCTCCCAACGACCACCTCACTATCTAACCTCGCGTATGTGCTATTATCTGGGTGGTTTGTCTTTCAGACCTGCCCTCGAATCCCCGCTACGAGGGCAACATCTTTTTTTTTCGATCGTCAATGTTCTGATGATCTCGGCCGTGGTGACATTTGGACGGGCATTGCATCGTCAGCCCGTCCGCTCGAGCTTCTCCCAAGTTTCACAACTCCTCCAATGGCGGGGATGATCGCTGGCCCAAAAAGCCTCCATGTCGGCCAAGAGGAGGGGCGGACAGGGACAACGCCGTGGACAAGAGGACGACGCGATTGGGGAGGGAGATGGACGGGGATGCATGGGTACGCGTGGGAAACGCTTGTGTTGGAGTGGAGTGGCAGGTGGCAGAGGTAGACAGTGGCAGGTGTGGATGGAGGTCGGGGCGGGAAACTTCCGACACGAGCCTCAGCAAATAATCTGTGGCATCTCACGCATCTAGCTGCGTAGCAGTGAGGCAGCATCGCTTTTTTACGCTTGTATATAGCATCCCACTTGGACAGGCGCCGCAAAGTGGCGCATCAACTGATCCAGGGATAAAAAGTTGTATCGGACAGATCGGTTGGCGGCGTGTGCATTAACTTTGACCGGATCGACACGCCGTTCTCAGCCACATCCTCTTCTGTCATCCACATCCGCGTTCTTGTCCCAGTCGAGTGGCACCGCGCAGTGCCACCTCCGTGCACGCATGCGTGCCCATGTTAAGTACGCGTGTGTGTATTCATATCTTTCATAACTATATGTACATGTATATTCAATGCTATGCACAATGTATACGTGACATATGAAGAGTCGCGCGACGGCTGCTGAGAGTGGGCCTGGTGCGACATTGGGCCTGTTGTCGCGTGGCTGGGCCCAGGAGGAACTCAACGCTTCTGGGCGCGCCCGCGTGCCGGCAAATTTGAGCTGGTAGTTTTGGTGCCAGAAGGTCACGAGTAAGACACGCTTTGATAGCGAAGGGCTGAGAGGGGGCGGTGGGAGATAAGGATAAGAAGGGCACATGGGGCAAGAAGAACAGGCACATGGGGAAATGATTTCCGCGCTGCCCCCAGGCTCAAGCATTGCTTAGCTGCGTGCACCCCCTCCCCAGCCCCCGCGGGCGGGCGACCCCTGAGATGGCAGGGGGCGCCGGTCACCGCGGCAGCGGGCTTCCCGCCGGATTCCCCCCCCGGAAGGGTCACCCCTGAGACTGCAGGGGGCGCGGCGCCGGATTGCCCCCTGGGAAGGGTCACCTCTGAGAAAGCAGAGGGCACTTTGGCTTCTTCTTTCGCCATGCGCCCCCCCGGGGGTAATCCGGTGGGCATCCCCTTGTTGCCGGGGTGATTGTGCCTTTTCCAGTCTGAGAAGTGATTTTGAAACGACGGGCGCGAGTAGATTAGAAGCGAGGCGCGAAGATAAGCGGGGAGGTGGACGATATGCGCCGAAGAGCGGCGTGGGGGCGGTGCGACATGGTGCGCGGTGGGAGGCGCGGGGCACTGCGGCGCCTTCGGCCGTGGCGTGCGTGGCGGGCGCGTAGGCGCGTTCATCCTTTGCTGCGTGGATGTCGTAGAAGGGGGAAACGCTTGCAAATTTTTAAATTTGCGTTTTTGGGTGTTCTACGTCGGGCGTGGCGGTCGCCAGGCCGCCCTCATCCCTTCCTACGTGGGAGTTACAGAAGGGGGAAACGCTCGCAATTTTTTAAATTGGCGTTCCAGGGTCGTCTACGCCGTGGGCAGAGAAAGTGGCGCACGCGACAGCGCCTGTATGCGTCCGTATATGGACGTTGCTGCAAGGGGGAACTCTCGCCAATTTTCAAATTTGCGTTGCCGTCGTTTTCCAGAGGACAAATGAAGACGAAAGTGCCTTCGTTGTTTGCCACGGTACGAACGTCCAGGTTATTATTAGGCCTGGCGCGGCCAGCTACTCCTATATGTGCCCGCAGTGCTGCAGTCCAGGGATCCAACGTGCGGGCGCAGAGAGTCGGGTGCGCGAAGCTGCGCCAACGTAGCCGGTTCCCAGGAGTGGGCGTGAAGCGTCACCACAGCATAACGCTCCGAGCTTACTGGTCCCACGGCCGGAACACGCGTGCTGTTGCCTGGAGAACACTTTTCGGTGAGTGGGTACCGCGGTCCGAGGTCGCGCAGCCCGTTCATGTCCAGCGTGGCGAGAGCGAGTCGGCAGTGGCACTGGGAAGCGATGCATCTAGCAGTGGTCGCCATGCGAATAAATGTTTACAAGTCGCGCGTGCGAACCTGCGTCTGGGGCGGTGGCGCCGGCGCGCACTGAGAAGATTCGAAACAGAGTGTAACAACGACATGGCGTCAGGGGGTGGCAGTCGCGAGTCGATAGAGGCGCACAATCTCCAATCGGTGCAGACGTGGCTGTGTGATGAGGGCACGTTTGTGTGGGTGTATGAAGCGAAGGATGTGCAGGAAGTAATAACAGCCGCGTCACGCCATAGATGGAAGCTCGGCGACAAACGCGGCGTGTGCGCAGGGGCAGTTCCATGGATGTCTACTAAACACGTTGCTCGCGTGGTCAGCGGGGGAGAGGTGCTCGCGCGCGACGCTGTAGAGGGAGAAGCAGACCATGCTCCGCGGCTGCGTTCTGTGGTTGGAGGTAGCACCTCGGTGCCATCATCCGATATCGCTCCGGCATTGCCAACCTGCGCGGGTGGTGCACGTGAAAATGCCGATGTGGCAGGGGGAGAGCGGCACGATACGGACGGGGGCGCAACCGTGGAGCACATTCTGGCGAAAAGCCCTAACGAGAACACATTGTTGGAGCTCGTGCGACCGGCTGTGTCAGAAGAAGAGTTGGCGGCCGCGTTGCATGGTGACTCGTCTCACGTCATGCTGGAGGGCGGGGCCTGGGCGTGCGTTCAACATCGGATAAAGGGAATGCCGAACATTGGAAACTCGTGTTTTGCAAACGCCGCATTGCAAGTGTTACTGCGTCTGGGACCCATTCGGCACGCGGTGTTGCTTCATCGACGCGGATGCAGCGTCCGACGGCGTCATCGATGCGGTGTGTGTGTGTGTGCGTTGGCGCAGCAGGCGGATCTGATGGGCGCAGCCGTGGGTGGCCTTCCTGTGGATAAGAGCGATCAAGTACCAGGAGTGCGAGCGGTGCGCGATGGGTTGTTTTAGCGCGGTCGCACTAATGACTTTAGGAGCACTCGCCAATGCGACGCCAGCGAGCTGTGGAGCGCCTTAGTTGATGCTATCTGTGCTGCAGAGTCGAGTGCGTTGGCGGGCATGGGAATCCCGGCGCAGCACTACACGCTAGTAGACGGGTCCATACTGGGAAGCACCATCCGTCAAAGGCGGTTATTCGGCGGATGCGGTTGGGTGTCGGATGTTTACAGACGAGAACGATCCATGGTAATCCAAATGTGGGAATATACGGATATGTTGGGACCAGTTGGTATTGAGCATCTCGTGGCGTTGGAACCCACCCGAGCCCAGTACGGTTTGCCATGCCCGCATCGACCCGCCTTGCGAGAGGGAGAGGTGTGGCATGGGTGCCAGGGCCCGTCGCGAACTCACGACGTGCCATCGGAGACACCTGCCAGATTCTTTGCTGTGGTCCTGAGCAGAAGAATGGCGGACGGAATGACTAGAGTGAATTCCCGCGTAAGCGTCCCAAGGGCGTTCGAGTGGCCAGGCACGTCGGGCTGGACATACCAGTTCCAGGGCGCGATTTGCCATCTGGAGCACCCAGCTCATTACGTCGCGTACTTCGACTGCCCTGGCGTCGGTGTCGCCAGGTTCGACGACAACGTGGTGGTGCGGATGGAGTTCAAGGAATTGGCAGAGAGCTCGAAGAATCAGAGAGACATTGCCCTTGTGGTGTTTTCCAGGAACCGAAGGGAAGCAGTCGTGCCGACAGATGCCGCCAAGGAAGCGGCGTCGTCCACGGAGGGGCCGCTGTCGTTGGGCGACAGACCCCCGATGTCGTCAGCAACAACCGACACGGAAAAAGCTACGCACGAGCTGGGTGGAGCGAACCGTGGACATGCAGAATCCGTAGACGACGACGGTGCTGCCAAAACGTCGCTGGAAAGCGAGATGGCTGTGGGCCGCGTCGATAGAGAGTCTACATCAACGCGCGCGCCATCGAGGGCGGGAGATGGTGCACATGGTGCGTCTCCGTCTTTGCATGGCGCTCCTGTCGGGAACCGTCAGCCGGAGGAGGGCGCAAGGGCCACCGAGGGGACGCGGGTGAGGCGATTGAGGCGCTGGGGGAAGCAGAAAGAAACGTTTTGCGAGTCGTATAGAACGAGCGCGACAGAGCCCACACATTGTTCGTCCATGATTTGTTGCCAGTCGTGCAGAAACGAGCCCGAGGCAGGCGCTGGGGCGACCGCGGGCGCAGCAGCAGCCAGCAACCTCAACAAGCCAGTGCAGGATGGTGCTGCAGTGGGTGCAGTCCCAGAGGCGGATACAACGCAAGAGATGTTTTTTTTGTTTGCAGCGCGCGTCAACCCAGCGCCGAATGATCCCCGACGAGCACGGGAAGAAGCGGTGGCAACGGCTGCGAAGCTGTTGCGGGAGATCCCTACTGTGCCCGCGGATCCTGAAGACCCTAATATACCGTGGGGGGCAGCTTTGGTCGAGAACGACGCAGTTGAACTGCCACCAACTCACTGTGCTTTCCGAAGTTGCCCCTGGACTGGCGTAGACGAGTCTGAGCTTCTCAACCATGTCGGCGTTGCACACAGCGATGTCGCGCAGCCGATCGCGGACATGCATTCGCCCGCGCACTCGCTGCACAATCGAGTACTCACTGCTTACAGTGAAGTCGTCGCGTACGCCGTACGGCAAGGAGCTCCAATATCGTCGCATGCGACGCATCGGAGAAGTCTGACAGCATACGCAGGAACAGTGACACAGCAAAAGATAGCATCGCCGATCTGTTTCATGTGCGGCTGTTCGTTTCCGTGGGTGTCGGGACGGAAAAATAGTGATATATCGTGGGAACGAGCGTTTGAGAGCGATGCGCGGGATGGCAGTGGACTGACGCACATGGGAGCATGGTCTATGTGGGAGGTGCTTCAGGAATTGAGCCTCACGGCATATCTGAGCCGGTACAGGTATGAAGACGGGAACGATAAATTCGACCTCCAGAAGCACATCGACGAGTTTGACGACTGGACGGTGAATGCATGGTGCGCGTCGTCTACTGGAGTGCCTCGGGGCTACCTGGAGTTGATATGTTGTCCAGAGGACCAGCGGTGCAGTGCTGGATGTCGGGCAAAGCGAGAAGTCTGTACTCAATGCGAGGTTCCGTTATGTCGGGAGTGGTTTGAAGGTGTAGATACTCCGGAACGATCGTGGAACGAAACGTCCCACGCGATGGTTCCAGCGATGCCTGCGCGATGCTTGGCGAACGATCTGATGCCGTTTTACGTTCCGAAAAGCATGTACGACGAGGGGATGACCGTCATGGAGATGATTTGTTGCAGTCCGTGCATAACTGCGATGGCCTGTTTCTCGTTGGAGGTGAAGTACCAAAATTTTTGTGATTTCGTAGCTGGGATGCAGGGGGCGCGAGTCGCGGCTCGGGGGAATGCAACCTCGTTCGCCCTCCCATGGCAGGGCATCTTGTCAGAGCTTCGGAGAAGGGTCGCGTCAGGAGAGCACACGGGTGGTGCGCCTGTGCCGCGTGTGGGCCACGATCTCTCCCACGTTGTTCAAATTTTGTTGAAGGTGAGTGACGCAACGTCTAAGGACAACTTACCGACATTCATCCATCAAGCAACCGCACGGCGGGATGCGGTGAAGCACCACATCAAGAAGATGATCGCTAACGGGCATAGGGCGCATGCACGTGGACGCTGCAGCAGTAGATGCTCGCGCCGAGCAACTACCAGAGAATGGCGTGCCGCCCGAACTAGTGCGGTTGCTTCCGTATGACAATCATTTGGATAAGATCATGGTGCAGAAGAATGCGACGCCGTCAGATGCGAAGCAGGCGACGGTGCAAGACGCTTGCGACGACATGGATCGAATAATTCCGAACATGGTGGTCATGGGGAGGTCATCGTTCAACGAGGTAGATGAAAACGCTATGACGGAAGCAGCTTTGCAGCACATGACGCGCGGCGTCCATGAAGGAGGTACGGACGGGCATGGTGACGGTTGCGCAACTTCGCGCGCAGAAGAACGTGCAAGCGTTCAGTTCGCGTACGAAGCATGGCGGAATCATTTTGTCGCGTTGGCTACCAGTCTATTGAGCGACCAAGACCATGGCCGCGTACGATGCACATGCAAAGGGGTGTCGGACATCGCAAGGCTCGGAGAAGCGTCGCAGCGGCACAACCTGGTGCTGATGGACGTAAACGGACGCGGAACGTGGATGGAAAAGATGCGGTTGCGCCTCGTGGTGTCTCCAGGCACGGCCATGATGAGACAGTTCGTTCCGTGGTTCTTCGGCGTCGCTTTTCCGTTCTGCTTCAAGTTCGGAGTAGGCATGCCTGATCTGCCAGAATGGTCCGAAGTGAGCCGGCACCGCCGTGTCGGAGAAGCACCCCGCGTGGAACTTCCGCTGTGGACACGAATCATGACACGCCGCGTGGAATCTCAGCTCAAACGTGACTGGCGCTTCGGATTCACGATGTCGTCCATGTTGTACCAAAGCGCCTTTAATACGTCCCGAAGCATGCGGCTGTTTGCAGATCATTAGCAGAGGGAGGACGAATCGGCTCGCGACTTTACGTATATGGAAGAGGCTGCCATAAGCATAGTAGAAGCACTGCGAGGCACGTACCCAGATCCAGGCACTGGACGACGGCGCGCAGTGAATGGGGACGTATCGAAGTTGAAGTTCGTCACGTCATTATCGGAGACCGCGCAGAAAATGGTGCGGCAAGCGCAGGCCATTAATAAGAAGATCGCAGGAACAAATGAAGTACGTACAATTATGCGGTACGATGCCCACGCTGGTCGGGTGGCTCAAGGCGCCCCTATATGTTTTACGATGTCCCCCGATGAAAGGCACAACCTTGTCATGGTACGGCTGAGCAGATCGCGCCGAAAGGACCCAGTCAACTGGCATCGGGTGCAGGAACAACAAGGCCCGTCGAATGGCGGATTGTTCGAGCCCGATTTTTCAAGCGCATGCGGCGTGCCCATCGAGGACGAAGCGGTGGAGGGTGACGCTGACGATGTGCACATGTCAATACCCATGGAGGTTGTATGCCAAAACGTAGCAGCAGCCAAGATGCGATTGGAGTGCTTGGCACGGGATCCTCTGGCGGGCGTCGACGGATTTCGCACAATCGTAGGGCTGGTGTTGGAGCACCTGTTCGGGATTCGGTGGCGTCCGCGGTGTCCCGACTGTGATTGCGCAGATCTGGCAGGTGGTAACGCCGAACTGGCAGGCGGCTGCGCGGGACGAGTGGACGGCGTGTACGGCTCCATAGAAGCTCAGAAATCCGCGGGCAGTTTGCACCTGCACGCTCCGTTGTTCGTCCAATGCCTCCATCAGCACACGCCGCTGCGCGAGATCATTCGCCGTCCCCCTGACGAGCTTCAGCGTTTGATATGCGGCTACGCAGCATTTAAGAGGCTGGTGTCGCGACAATTATACGCAGATGTGGCGGAATGGCAGAGGCAGAAAGAGCACATCGAAAAAGATTGGCCTGCGTATAAGGGCACGGAAGACCTCATTCAGGCAGAACCGTATCTGAAACAGAGCGATGCGCAGGCGCAGCGAACCCCAGAGGGGACCCAAGAGCTCAGCTCAGAGCCGGAGAGCGGGAGCGCTTCGAAATGGTGGTTGCGAAAGTATTTGAAATGTGTGCAGAGAGGTCAGGGATATCGTCAGAACCACGTACACCAGTGGAGCCATCGGAGCTCTAAATTTGTGCCTTCATTACACTGTCAGCGAGATGACGACCCATTGAAGTGCAAGAGCTTTTTCTCTCGGACGACATGGCTGGTGGAGAAGACCGTGCTTTTGTGTCCAGGCTTTTTGAAACACCGCTCCATGCCGTGTGGAGGGCGCAGGGGTATGGCTGGATGCCCACACGGGCCGCAAAATGAAGAAAACCTGAACGGGACGTTGCCTGCATTGTTGAGCGGCGGCCTTGGATTGAATTTCAATTCCGATGTCCAGCTCCCGTGCAGGTTCACAATTTTGGAGCAGACGCATGGCGGGGACGCATGCGCAGAGAGGTGTTGGGACGGCGCGGAGGTAAAAGATATCGTGCTCGCGGCACAGCGCGCGCAACGCGCCCAAGCAGGATATGCGTGCGACTATGGGGCGAAGCGTCTGGCGTCGTCTTTCAACGAAGTGAAAGAGTGTAAGAAAGGACACCATGCGTTGGCTGACAAAGTGAAAGGACGTAGCGCCTCCTACGTGGCGCACCGCCACATCACGCGGCTACTCTCGGATATGCACGGGAAAGGGATCGTGCGGTCCGCGCAAGAGAGTGTGAACCTGCGCGCGTACTCGGATGTGCGAGACGTGACAGCTGCGGAGAGTATTAAGACGTCGAGAACAGCAATGGTCCCTGGGTTTGACGCGGTGAGGATGGTAGAAAAAGAGTGTGGGGTGCCGTCGGAGCGATCGGACCCTGGCAGAGTTCATGTGGAGCGCGATGGTAGGCGCGCGAAGAGGCCGCGCGTAGTACCAAAAAAACCCAGCATTCCTGTACGGCATGAGACCGTTGGATGCCACGTGGGCCCCAGACCTACGGCACCTATATGTGTATGAGTTTTTTTTTGATATTGGCGTATCGAAATGACAAAGTGGTCCACGAAGATGAAGAAAGGGACAACGGTAGCAGAGGAGAACGAGGAAGACACGGAGGACGAGGAGGATGAATGTCAATATCACGCGATACTGACGGCGAGCGGCAAGACACAAAGGTCCGGGAGGCACGCCAGAGGGGAGTGGAAGAAGCACCGCTTTTAGCAGGGATCGATTCTGTCATTCGCGGCGACGGTTGCGACGCGTGGGTCGCGTTCCCTGACTTTGAAGGCATGGGAACGACGCGGCACAAGTGGCTGTTAGTTCGGAACGAGAGTCCGCGGAATCCGAGCTTTCACGGTGCACCACAGCCGAAGCATCGGCAAGGGGAAGCAGATAGGAACGCGCTCATCTTGATGGCGTATTTTCGATCATTCACTCTGCAAGACACAGATTTGGACGGGGTACCGAGAGTGTCAGGGTGGTGCACTGGTGAGAAGACGCTGGCACAAGCCGCACGTGAGCGGTTGGATGGCGGCCTTCCTTGCGAGGAATCGAAGAGGTATGTGCAGAATTTCGCGAGCGTCGTCGACATGCGCCCCGAGGGGGATGACGCTGGGAGGAAGCACGACGATGACTTGTTCAGCGACGAAGATGTGGACGTCGACGACCTCGACGAAAGTGTCCGGCGGCGCGCGCACGTTGGGGGCACGCGCTTGGAGGACGATGAAAGGGAAACAACTGGCGCTGTTGCAGAGGCGCGGCGTCTGAGCGCTGAAGCCGCGGCATTATCGACGCGTGTGCGGGGCCGAGAGGCGGGCGGAGATGGAAGGAACTACCGATGGGGCGTGGGCGAGAACAGACGGGCGCGTAGAGGTGCCAGAGGAAGAGTTGAAGCGACGGGAAGCAGAAGCTCGGGCCTCTCAGACAAAGACGAGAGGTGACGGGTTGGAGGGTTGCGACATTGAGGAGGGGAGGGCGGGACAGGGTTCTGCAGGCGGCGCTGAGGAGTTGCGGCGGTGGAAAGCAGGACTGCGCGGACCTAGCGGCGGACGCGTCGTAGACATGAATGAGAAACAAAGAGAAGCCGCAGAGAAGGTCATAGACAGGATGATCGTTGAGTGTCAGGAAGACGAGCGTACAATGGGCAGTTCGGAGGCGTTGCTGTGGATGCTGCACTGACAATTCATTTTGAGAAAGCAGATTTTTCACACCTGTAAACGACTTTGAGGGTCTCTGCGTCTTAATATGAGCCATGTAGGCGCACTTTTACTATCGAAACACTTGGGGTAACCAACTTCATGTCGACATGAAAAAAATGAATGTTCAATCTTTCGAGAAATGCCTCCAGAAGCTCTCTCTTCCGACTCTGAGCTCTCTCACGCGTGAAAAGAGCTCTACGAGGTTCCCGGCGGTGACCAGGTTGACGGTTCACCTCCGGCGCCAGTACCTCGTAGAGCTCTTCGGGAAAGAGCTAACAGGAATCCGGGCGCAGGCTGGAGCTAGTTGGCCGGCCCGACCAGGCCCAGGCACAGGGAAGAGCTTCGTGGTAGAGACCTTACGAAAACACGTGTTCGAAGGAGTCATGGGCTGGGGACACGGGCTGGACTTCCAAGTTGCCGCGCTACAAGCCACGAGCGCGTCCAATCTGGATGGGCACACGTTGCGCGCCGCGTTTGGGATGACTCCGTTCGGCGCCAGTGCGGAATCTGGTAAGAAGCGCGGAGAGCCAGGTGCAAAGAAAGTAGAGGCAGCGAAGCGAATTCAGCAGTGGCGTTGGCTCATCATCGACGAAATCAGCATGGTCAGTGCAAATTTTCTTGCAGAGCTGGATGCGCACTTGAGGTCCGTGATGTCGGCAGCGAGGCAAGGGAAGGTGCGCGCCGACAAGGTAGACCGTCCGTTTGGAGGTGTCAATGTGTTTTTTTTTTCCTGCGGAGATTTCTACCAGTTGGAACCTCCTGGCGGAACTCCATTGAATGCGATTCCGACGTGCAGTATGCGCCAGGCGCCGAAGAATATCATGGTCAGTACATCTTCTGGGGCGAGGGGCCGGGGTCCGCGGCGGGGATGACGGAATTGGTAGAGTGCAAGCGTTTGGAAGAGAAGGACGAGTGGTTCCTGGCAGTGCAAGATGAGTTCCGACGGGGAGCCCTGACCGAAAGGACGCACCAGTTTCTGCATGGGAAACCTACAGACGTCCCAGGGTCTTGGTTACATGACCAGCCGATGTGTGGTTCGCTATCCTGCATGCAGAACGTGGCGTTTATCGCAAAGGACAACGGGCTGGAGTGTGGACGGTGTGCAGAGGAAAGAAAGCGTCGATGTCTCGTAGCCACCAGTTCCGCAGACGAGCGGTTCGCACTTCCACAATTCGTCGAAGCCGCTGCCGTTTATCCGAATCAGGATGTGAAGTGCAAGGTAGCGCGGCAGCGGGCTGTGGACTGGGCTGCGTGCCGCGAGAAACAGATTTCGTGGGTTTACGCGCGGGATAAAGGCCACGCACGCTACGTATCAGGAAAGGCCGTACACCTCAGCAAACAAAGTGCGGTGGCTCGGATACCACGACAAGGCCTGTGCAGACATGCCAGGATGGTTACCGCTTGACGTGGGCATGCCAGTTGTACTGACGGACCATTTGGACAGATCAGAGAAGCAATTGCTACGAGGGTGTCGCGCGACGATACATTCATGGGTGGTAGATGAAGAAGAAGAAGACGTGCAGGACGTGTCGTCGAGAGTCCTGCGTAAGATGCCGAGGCAAATCGACTTGGACTTTCACGCCGAGAAGTGGGCGCTGAAAGGGATGCCGGGACCCGGACTGCATCCCCTAGTCCCTCGTGCTCGGACGTGGCATCTGGAATCGCATCGAAAGAAGCCCGTGCTGGGAGTGCGACGGAGACAGTTTATAATTTCACCGGGGCTGGCGCGCACGGCGCACGCAGCGCAAGGGCGAACACTCGATGCGGTAATGGCGGACTTGGAGGAAGGCAGAAACGTGAGCTGGATGTCGAGCTACGTGGCCATAACGCGCGTGAAGACTCGACAGGGTCTGCTCATGCATCGGCCATTTTCGAGACAGCCGTACACGCAGGGAGAATTGGAGGGCACGAGGTTGTTGTTACAGAAGCTGCGGGGAGAAGCGTCGCCGTGGCCCGACATCGAGGAGAGGCTGATGCCGCGGAAAACACGCGGGAAGTGTCGGAAGGTGAAGGAGAAGGCTGAATTCAGCACCACTGAGTTCGGCGCGAAGTCGGGGCCGAGTTTCTGCTGCGAGTGCACGAATATGTTGAAGGGAGCAGGGGAGAAGTGGTGCACGACTTGTGACCAATGGGCCGAGATGGTCTCCAGAGTGGCGGAGGCCGAACCCGAAAGGATCAGAGTGTTCGTGCGGCCAAGCAAATGCGACAGGTGCGCAGGGCCACCAGCCCGGAGGAAGTCGCGGAGAGAGGCTCAGGGGTGGCAGCAGAATGAACGAGACAAATTCAAGAATCTTTGCGCGGAACGCTGTGAATTCCTGAAAACGGAGGCAGAAATTACGGCGAACCAGTACGCGACGAAGGGCGCAGGGGAGAAGCTCTGCAAGAAGTGCGCGGGGAAGAGGAAAGGCGGATGGAACGAGTGGAGTCAATCGCAGAAGGAAAAAGAGCGCACGAATGAAACGAACACTGCTCGACGAAGCGCACGCCAGCAGCAGCCGCTGAGGTGTTCGGCGTGCCCAAAAGACGCCGACGGAAGAGGGCGGGAATTCGCGGACGCGGTGCATCTGACAACGGCGCAAGTCAAACACTATTATGAAACGGGGGCAGCCCATAGGCCAGTGAAATGCCGCGACTGCGAAGCGACTCACAAGCGATCCCGGGTGCTCAGGCGTTCCGCGCGCCCGACAGAAGCAGATGGGAGAGGCCGAGAGTTCACGGACAGGACGCATCTGACTGATCAGCAAGTGAAGAGCTTCTTCGCGAAGGGCGCGGGCCATCGCCCAGTCATGTGCCGCGCGTGCCAGGAAGAACGCAATCAGCCGCGAGTCCTCACGTGCCCCGCGTGCCCGAAATAAGCAGATGGGAAAGAGCGAGAATTCACGGAACGGACGCATCTGACTGATAAGCAAGTGAAGCACTTCTTCGAGAAGGGTTCGGGCTATCGCTCCGTGGTGCGCCGAGCGTGCCACGAGCAAAGGCACGTAGCAAAGAGGTTGGAATGCTCCGCGTGCCCCCGGAAAACGGACGGATCCAAACCTACGTTCACGGACGCCAGCCATCTGTCGAAAGACCAGAGGGAGAATTATTTCCTCCGAGGCACTCCTGGGGTGTGCGCCACGTGCTAGAAGGCGGAACGGGACCCTCGGAGAGAACCGCCGAAACGCCCAGCGGAGGCGATCGACGAGCACGGCGGGAAACAACGCAAGTTGCAGGGAATCTGACCGCGAGTCGCGCGCGTGCCGTCTCCGGAGATCTCTGGTGCCGTCGTCGGCCCCTCTTGTCCCGTCTGAACGCCCTCTTGGGCTGGTGAGAAGGCCCTCGTGGAGGATTCTTGGTGTCTTGGTGCGTTCTGTGGGGGCTCGGTACCCTCTTGGGGCGCATCTCGGAGGCCCTGGGGTGGCCTCGCGGGGTCCTCCTCTGCCGTCGAGGACGCCTCGTGGCCCGTCTTTGGGCCACCTGTAGACCATGTGATGCTCGTGGGCCTCTCGGACGCTCCTCGAGCGCTCTTGGGGCCATTTTCGGAGCCCTCTTGGGCCGTCTTGGCCGCCTGTCAGCCCGTCTTGGGGCCCTCCAGGGACCCTGTTATCGGAAAGGGCCAAAATCGAATGTGTGAAAACAACGCATTGCACGAAGGAAAACTGTGCATTGTTCCATCTCGGAACCGTCTTGGAACGAACCTCGGAGGCGCTCGGGAGGGGGCTCGTTGGGACCTCTTCTGCCGTCGAGACCGCCTCCGAGCTCGTTTTGGGACCACCTGGAGCCCATGTGGAGCTGGGGGGTGCTCCAGGAGCGCCCTTGGAACCGTTTTCGGAGCCCTCTGAAGCCGTCGTGGACGCCTCTAAGCCCGTCTTGGGGCCCTCCAGGGGTATGTGGGAGACCCTCTGGAAGGCTTCTGGGGCCGTCTGGGACTCGGTTGGGGGGCCTCGTGGGCCGTCGGATGCATCGGAAAAACCCAAAGCCGAGTTTATGACATATGTGCGTTTCACATGGGAATGGGCAATTTTTCCTTCTCGGACCCTCTGGAAACGCATCTCGGAGGCCCTCGGGGGGGCTCGTGGGGACCTTCTGCCGTCGAGGACGCCTCGTGACCCGTCTTTGAGCCACCCTCAGACTATGTGAAGCTTGTGGGCCTCTCGGACCGCTCCTGGAACGCTCTAGGGGCCGTTTTCGGAGCCCTCTGGGGCCGTCTTGGACGCCTGTCACCCCGTCTTGGGGCCCTCCAGGGGCATGTGGGTGACCCTCTTGGAAGCTTCTTGGACCGTCTGGGAGTGGCTTTGGGGGCCTCTTGGGCCGCCGGAGGCGTCGGACAGGCCCAGGGCCGAAGTTGTGGAAAACTTCCGTTTCACGAAGGGGATGGGCCAATTTTTGCGTCTCGGAACCCTCTTGGAACGCGTGTCGGAGGCTGGGGGGGGGCCCGTGGGGACCTCTTCTGCCGTCGAGGACGCCTCCGAGCTCGTTTTGGGGCCACTTGGAGCCCATGTGAAGCTTGGGGGCCTCTCGGAGCGCTCCCGGAGCGCTCTTGAAGTTGTTTTCGGAGCTCTCTTGGGCCGTCTTGGACGCCCTCCAGCCCGTCTTTGGGCCCTCCAGGGGTATGTGGGAGACCCTCTGGGAGGCTTCTGGGATCGCCTGGGAGTGGGTTTGGGGGCCTCGTGGCCCGTCGGATGCATCGGACAAGCCCAAAGTCGAACTTCTAAAAAATGTCCGTTTCACGAAGGGAATGGGGCAATTTCTCCGTCTCGGAACCTTCTGGAAACACATATCGGAGGCCCTCGGGGGGGCTCGTGGGGCCTTCTTCTGCCATCCGGGACGCCTCGTGGCGTGGCCCGTCATTGGGCTGCCGTGCGCGTCGTGGACCGCTCGTTGGGGATCCAGAACCATGTCGAGGCCACCCCAGGAGTCCCTGCGCGATTTCCCAGAGATTTTGCACGCTTTTCTGGGCGTTTGACCCCCCCGGGGCCGCCCGCAACTTCCGGCCCCCCCCCCCCCCCCTTTCTCCAAATCGACCGGGCCGGGCCCCGGGGGGAGGGGTTTGGGGGGGGGGGGGGCATCTCGCGCGCCGATGAACCCCAAGGGGTCGGCGGATTCGAAATCATATTATCCCAGGGGGAACCGATAAGTCCGGGGGGGGGGTAGAGTCTACTCTTTTTTTAGAAAAGAAGAATCCACCAATGCTCAATTTGAAGTTGTCCACTCCACTGCTCGCGCAAACATCCCACCCACCCGCCCGCAACTTGGTTTGCAAAACCTCTTAAGACCGACTACGAAGACACCGACGACAACGACTAGGACGACACCGACGACGTCTCCGACGACTTCGACGACGACAACGACGCCGACGACGACGAAGACGACGACGACGACGCCAACGAAGGCGACGACGAGGGAGGAGGAAGGACGACGACGGCGACAACGACGACAACGACGACACGGCGGGGTAGAGTCTATTCTCGTTTTAGAAAGCAGAATTCACTTTGACCGTCTTGAAGCTGTCCTCTCCGCTGCTCGTGCAAACATCCCACCCCCCCGCCCGCAACTTGGTCGCAAGACCTCTTAAGACAAGACCGTGACGGTAGGTGCCAGATGGATCTTGGCCACGACGCCGACGACGACAGCGACAGCGACAACGACGACGACGGCGCCGCCGACAACGACGACGACGACACCGACGACGTCTCCAACGACTTCGACGACGCCGACAACGACGACGACGACACCGACGACGACGACGCCGACGCCGACGACGACGACGATGACAACGATGACGACGATGACGACGCCGACGACGGCGATAACGACGACACCGACGACGACGACGTCAACGGCGCCGACGACGACGACGACGACGACGACGGCGGCGACGACGACGACGCCGACGTCGACGACGACGAAGACGACAACGACGCCGACGCCGACGACGACGAAGACGACGACGACGTCGCCAACGAAGACATCGAGGAAGGAGGGAGGACGACGACGGCGACAACGACGACAACGACGAGGGAAGAGGGAGGACGGCGACGGAGCGAACGAGGCAGAAGGAGGAAGGACGGCGACGCCGACGACGGGAACGACGAGGGAGGAGGGAAGCCGACGACGACGACGACGACGACACCGACGACGTCTCCAACGACTTCGACGACGCCGACAACGACGACGACGGCACCGACGACGACGACGACACCGACGCCGACGACGACGACGATGACAACGATGACGACGATGACGCCGACGACGGCGATAACGACGACACCGACGACGACGACGTCAACGACGCCGACGACGACGACGACGACAACGACGGCGGCGACGACGACGACGCCGACATCGACGACGACGAAGACGACAACGACGCCGACGCCGACGACGACGAAGACGACGACGACGTCGCCAACGAAGACGTCGAGGAAGGAGGGAGGACGACGACGGCGACAACGACGACAACGACGAGGGAGGAGGGAGGACGGCGACGGAGCGAACGAGGCAGAAGGAGGAAGGACGGCGACGCCGACGACGGGAACGACGAGGGAGGAGGGAAGCCGACGACGACGACGACGACGACGACGGCGACGAAATAGGAGGGACGAAGACGAGACGCCGACGACGGACGACGACGACGACGAGGGAGGAGGAGGAAGGACGACCACGGCGACAACGACGACGGAAACGACCACGACGCCAAAGAGGACGACGACGACGAACACGAGGAAAGACAGAGGACGACGTAGGCGACGACGACGACAACGACGCGGGAGGAAGGAAGACGGCGACGACGACGACGACGACGACGCAAGAGCGCGCGCGCACGCTTTTGTTGAAAATCCGTGTTGCGAAACCTTGTGTTTGTGTATGTTTTTTGGACACACGATTTTGAACCCCTTCCGAAACCGATGGGTTTTGAAGGTTTTCGGCACACGCGCGCGACGACGCGCGCGTCTGCACTTCGTCCTGTTTTTTGCAAGGGATCCTCGCGACGGCACACGCGCAAGGGCGTTCGACAGATTTCGACATGAGCGCTCGCGAAGCCCGTTTGGTAGCATGTTGTGAAAATCTTGAAACACCTATGGTCGTCTCAAGATTTCGCAAGAGCTTTCGCGGAAGTTTTTTTTTTTTTTTTTTGCAAATTTGCGTTGCGAAATTTTTTGTTTTTGCATGTTTTTTGGGACCTCGATTGCGAAATCCTTCCCGCGCCGAAGGTTGTTGAAGGATTTCGGCATGCGCGCGCGACGAGGCGCGCGTGTGCACTTCGTTTCATTTTTTTGCCAGGGATTTGTGAAACAGTGTTATGATAGAACAAAACTGTCACCGCATAGTGTGTTTTTTGATTTAAAAAAGGAACCCCAGGGGGGGAAACCGGCCTAGCTGGGATGATATGATTTCATATTTCGGATGGACGAGTGTGCATAATAGATTTGAAATCATATTATCCCAGGGGGAACCGATAAGTCCAGGGGGGGTAGAGTCTATTCTCTTTTTAGAAAGGAGAATACATGTGGTACAACGTTGTGTAATATAGCCATGTGCGGTAGTGCATGTATTGTCCTGCGCAACATATTCATGGACGTGGGAGGGATGAGCACACAGGGAGGGATAGGGAGACTGACACAAGTATATATATATATATATATATATATATATATATGCAGGTGTGTGTATATATATATATACCTACGTTCTTCTCATACGCACCTCTCCGAGGGAGTAGAGCTCAGAGGGGATTAATGCGTACGCGGGGCGCCGCGTCCGCGATTTGTCTGGCCGTTTCGCTAGGGACATCCTCGAAATTTTGAAAATCGGTGGCACCCCTCACGCAGATCGTGACGTCAGGGTCCAAAAACACATTGGGATTTCAACAGTTTAATTCTAAATCATGTTGCAGTTCATGCAGTTCATGCAGAGTAGTGTGATTGCCGAGTTGTTGTGAGCCGGCGCGGAGCATGTAGTTTCACGCTTTGAGTGCCGCCTGCCCTTCGGAGGACCGCTCCTACGGGAGCCGGCGAGCAGGCTGAACTGAACTGAACTGAACTAATTCTAAATCCGAAACAAAAAACATGGTAATTTCAATAATTTTGACACCGATTCTCAGAGAATGGCGGTTTCGCCTGAAACATCCTCCCAACATCCAGCCCCGACGTACCCTCTGGTACCCCAGACCCCGCCTCGGAGCCTCCTGGGGGCCTCCTGGAACCTCCTGGGGCCTCCTGGGGTTTTCTGAACCTTCTGGTGCCCCAGACCCCGCCTCGGAGCCTCCTGGGGATCTCCTGAGGCCGCCTGGGGCCTCCCGAGGCCTCCTGCGGCCTCCTGCAGCCTCTTGGGGCCTCCTGAAGTTTCTTGGTCTCCTGGGGCCTCCTGAGGCCGCCTGGGGCGACGTGGCCCCCCTGGGGTTTCAGAACTACATGCGCACACAGAGACACAACTCACGCCCAACACATCACACGCTAGACCAACATAACACACACACACACAACACCTACAACGCACAGAAAGCACGCACAACACAGATCACACATCACACACACACACACAACACTCACAACCCTGGGGCTTCCTGGAGCCTCTTCTGGTATCCAAGCCGGGCCTCCCGAGGCTTCCTGGGTGGGCCCTGGTACACGCATCGCAAGGTGTGGCAAACCCAGTGGCGCTCGAGTTCGGCTTCGCGTTTGCCTTTCACTCCTGGTTCAAACGCTCCTTCAGTTTGTTTTACGAGCCTGGGCACACACGTGCCACTCGTATAGAGAGAGGGCGGGATATGTGAATCTACAATAGCATGTACTTGATATGCGTTTAAAGGCCCAGATCTGATATGATGGCATATGAGTGTAGCAAGCAAGCTCAGGTGTCTTAGGGGGAACTCGCTATCCATCCCAACCCCGTGCCATTCAGGTCTAACACGCCCTGACTCGACTCTGCTGAGGTTTACTTTTGGGCCTAAGAGCCCACCCCAAGAATGCGTACACGATGTCACCAACATGACCCAATGGACTCTCCAAGTTGTCTATGCTGGCCCCGAGACAACCCAAGAACGCTCCAAGACGGCCCAGGATGGCTTCAATGCGGCCCAAAATAATGCCAGGACGCTCCCAGTGGGCCCCGAGAGGATCCTGAAAGGCCCCCCCCCTTCCCCTTCCCCCCCCCCCCCCCCCCCCCCCCCGAGAACACTCGTTGATTTTCTTCAGGCCGCTGGAATACGTTAGAGTTCTAAGACGTTCGGGCCCCCTTCTCTCTGCCATCTCCACTCCTTCCCCGTTCCTCTCCGTGCCATCTCTCCCTTCACTCTTTTGCATGCCCCCCCCCCCCCCCCCCTCCTGTCAACATCCAATTCTATCCGTAGCCCTTTTGGCTCAAGCAGTTGCATGGCGGTGCTCTTCTAGCGCGTGCAGATATGACTAGTTTTGGAATGCGCTCGCGCGCGCAGTTGCGCATCCCGCAGCACCTTGCGGATTTGCGCCGTCCGCGTCGACGAGCGCTGCGCGTTCCTTCGGCCACGCCGCGCGCGCGGGCATGCGCTGTACTCCGAAACCTTGTGCGACGAATGCGCAAAAGGTTTCCTCGGTGCGCGTGGTCGCGGTAACATTCCGGAAACGTTTTATATATATATATATATAATATATATATATATTATATATATTATATATAGGAAACGTTTAATATAATATATATTATATATATATATATATTCACGTATATATATACATATATATGTGTATATTCCCCTTCTTTAATTTATTTTTTTCCGAGGGGGGGGGGGGGGGGCGCGCGGGGGCCCCTCGCTAGAGCCCGGGGGTGGGCAGGGCGCCTCGGATTAGAGCGCAGGGCGCGACGCAGCCCCCAGACCAGACTTGACTAGAACCACCTCTAGACCACCACTAGAACGACTAGGAAGGAGGGCGCGCTTTCCCTTTGGTCGCAGAATCAATGTCTTACCAAACACGACCAAGAAAAGCTTGGTAAGTCTTATGTTGGTGCACCAGAGAGATTTATTCCAAATCACAACTTCCTGTGACCACGCCCGACAGCTGCGAGCGTTTCACCGAGCACCTCGTCAAGAATAATTCCAAGGAGGTTGATTTTCAAGAACACATGGCAGGAATCAGTGCGCTGACAGATTGGGGATTTCGCTCGAATCATATCGTGGCTTATCCGACATACCTCAGATATGGATGGGATCTCCGGCGACCCGAACATCAGCATCTGATCGCATCACTCCGCGAGAAGATACGTGTTCGCATCAAATTTTTCTCACCAGAATGCACGCCATGGCCACTCGCCAGTCAGACAGCCGACCCAGAGAAGAATCAGATCAACCGAAACCGAGACGCACCACTTCTTACTTGGATTGGCAACGCATGTCGGGATACCTCCAGGATGGACGACTACCTGGTCGAAAATCCTCACAGCAGTGGCATATGGTCTGAGTCTCCACTGAAGACGATATTCGACGTCGATCGGGAGACTTGTTAGAACCTCACGGACCAGCGCAAACATGGACTTCAAGACGAAGAGGGACCCCCGGCAAAGAAAAGGACCATGTTGGTTGGGGGTTTCAGGTGCAGACGACTTTCTCAGCAGTGCCAATGTGCACGACCTCGCGCATGGCTTGTTGGACAGTGCAAGGGCGCACGTCGCGCGGCAAGAGCGAAAGTGCATCCGGATCGACTGCGTCAGCAACTCTTGCGAGACATGGTCAAGAGGATCACCGACCAGAAGGCTCCCATCTTGGACCAGTTCTGGGCATGCCCTCGGCGCAAGCACGGTTACAAGGCGACGGTGCCCCACGCGCGGAAGAAGGGATGCAGGTTTGCCCCAGACCATGATCCAGCACCAGCTGAACGTCCGACGCTTGCACCTCCTGCACCAGTACCTCCAGAACCACCACCTGGACTGGGACCTCCAGCAGCTGAAGAACAGAAAGAAGCCAGTCCTGCTCCTGATCCAGCACCTCAGCCTGCCAGCACCTCCGACCTGATTCAAGAGCCCGATCAAGCGCAGCATCCTAAAGATCCTGAAAAAGGCGATTGGGGGCAGTTCTGCGGACCATGAAGCACCGAGTATTCCAAAGGATCGGCCCGAGAAGAAGATCGCGATTCAGCCGAACCTTGACTTGAAACGATTCAAGGAACTTCTGGAGGAATGCTCGTCAGAGCAAGGACGACTCGCACTACTTTTCGGTTCTCACTTCGAGATGATGCAGTTGTTGAAACGCTTTGGCCTGGACAAAGACATGCAGAAGTTATGCTGGCGAATCCCTAATGCACTCTGCGACGGATGCCAACGATTCGCGCAGCCCCTGACCAAGCCAACGGTGAAAGCAAGCGTCGCGACACACTTTAACCAGAGGCTGCAAGGAGACTTATTCTTTTTTATGGGAGAAGATATGGCTTCTTCTCATAGACGAACACGTCAGGTTCAAGCAGGCGGCGCGACTGAAAGACAAGACGGCGCCATCATTCTTATCAGCATTCGTGGAGACATGGGCGCGCATCTTCGGCCCGCCTACCTTTCTCGTATCCGACCGGGAGGGCGCTCTCACCGGCGACCTTGTTGGCAACGCCATGGACCGCTACGGCATCAAGCGGGGCTTTGCCGGCGCGGAACCCAACAGAGGCCAGCGCACGGCGACGGGTCTCAACGAGGGCCACATCAGGATGACGATAAGTATAGCCCTCAAGAACAAGATTGACGCAGTCAAGGAAGGGATGCCAATATCCGACGAGGTCCTGATATATGAAGCAGTGCAGGCCCAGAATCACCTTCTTATGGAGGCTCGACTCCATGCAATGCTCTACTGGGCTACACTCCGAGGGACTTCTTCGACCTGGATAGCACGAACACGACAGCTAATGGAGGAGCATTGGAGACGACGCCCGACACCTTCAGGGCCAACGTAAGAATGCGCATCAAGTCAAAGCAGAACGTTCTTCACACGATAGTGGGGGAAAGGATCGCGATGGCGAGTCGAACGAGGCCGAGACAGTTAGACTTGGCCAAGTTCGACGTGGGTGGCATGGTCGACCTCTACAGGGCGCCCGAGCACAAGGGCCAGGAGGGCTGGCGAGGACCTTGCGACCTTCTTCATCTGAAACCTTCAGGCGCCATCGCGATGTGGAACGGGTGTCCATAAATAGTACCTCTTAGGCACATTCGGCTGCATCAGACCATCACGGCCATGATTACCGAGCAGAAGGACATGCCCTTCTCTGCCTTCACGACCATGCGTGTACTCGAAGATCACCACGACTTCCTGGACATGACAGAAGGCCAGACACCGTTCAATGTCTACCTGTGCGGGACGATACTCGGCCAAGACGGCGTCAGACGATCATCGCCACCAAGTTTGACGAGCTCACCGCCACGAATATGGACTTTGGCGAAGCAGTTCTGCGAGAAGGGAATGAGATTTCTCAATCGATGGGATATGCTACGGCAGATGCGTCGAGAAGCTGCGCCTCATCTCCGGCGCCCGAAATGGGCGACAAGTGACGCGTCAATAGGCAATCGGAAGACTTGCGCGATCAGAGATATAGATCCCAGCAAACAGATCTTGGACATTAAGAAGCAATTACCTAACTCCGACGATGCCGACCTGACCACGGTGCTTTTCTATTCTTTTGAGAAGTTTGAGGGGCACGAGGGCATCAGAGAATGCCGAGTGCCCGACTTCGGCGACATATCCGGCATCAACATAGATCCAGACGACAACGGAGGACTACAGCTACCACCAGACGATGTTGGATTTCCACTTGATAATCCACCTCAGCTTCCTCAAGGGCCACTGGCGCCTCCTTCGGCGCCAGCAGTGCGAGCGCCAGCAGGGCGACCACCACTGGATGAGTTTCAGCCAATCACGACAGCACCTCCTGGACCTCCTTCTCCACCTCCGGCGCCACCAGCGCCCGCGACAGCAGTCAGGCAGGAGCTTTCGGACGCCGCCATTCTGGGCGACATCTCATCGATAGAGGCAGGGCACGGCGACGGCCGAGGACCGCCCCCGGCAGCTCCGGCAGCGCCAGCTATACGAATGATCCCCATCAACACGCCAGCACGATCAATAGCATCGCGGAGTTCGTCAGTATCACGGTCAGCAAAACGAGCGATTCTTGACGACGGCAACGGCGACTCCTCTCAGAACATAGACGTCGACGACGACAGCATGAACCATGACAAGGCAGACGATTCGGAGATAATGGCACTTCAGGTACCACCTCAGCCTCCTCGACCTCCAGACAACCCTGGCCCAGACATCCGACAACCAGTGGCAGTTCCAGCAGAAGCACCTGCGCCAGCATCTTTCCGGCCACCTCCGAGATGCGAGCCAGTTTTTCGAGAGCCGAGGACTCCGAGACGACCTGCCCGAGCTGGTTCAGCACCGCCAGCAAGAGATCGAGGACATAGACAAGACCTAGCATTACCGACACCGGCAGCGACTACGGTAGCACCAACACCAGCAGCGAGTACGAGACCGCAGTCACCGACATCACCACTACTACCGATTGCTGAGCAACCCGGTTCAGCACCAGCCCCGCCAGGCACGGCCGCAGCCCTTCAGACGGCACTTGCGACACCACAGTCGCGACATCCAGCAGCGACCTCACCGTCGACTGGGACACCGCAAGAATTTCCGGCACCGACCACTCAGCATCCCGATGGTCAGACATCACCAGTGGAAAGCATGAAGTATTCCGAGGAAGAACCAACTCTTGACGGCGCACGTGATGAGTTTCCAGAAGACGATCCCGATGTACGATTACCGACGGACGTGAAAAGCACCAATGTCAAAAATATACTATCTGGAACAAGCTCACCAGCAACCAAGATCAGGAAGACCCACGACGATGATCCTGGAGCAGCTCCCGCAGACGGCTGTGGTTCCCCGATTTTACCGACGACATCGACAGGCTCTGGGGATCAGATTGACGACGTGATCAGCCATAAGCGAGGCGAACACTCACCCACCATCAAGGACCAGACGTCGTCACCACCGACGCCCACCGAGACCAAGCGGCCAAGGCTCCTGGAAGCAGCTTTTTCTCAATCAGCAGGTCACCTTCGACGACTTCAGGACGCGCTCTCTTCGCGCGCCGGACCTGGGGGAGGACGAGATCGACGAGCACCAGGCCCTGATGATTCATGATGGAGATGGCGAGCGAGATCTCGGCCAGCTTGCGCATGATGGACCAGCAGACATTGCCCTGGGAACTTTCCGAGGCGCACTGGGTCATCCTGGGCCCCTTTCATCAGAGCAGGTGCTTCAAAATTGACCTGGTCACGGGCGAGGCAATGCACGCGCGGAGTGATGACGTGCTGACAGAGGCTGAGATACACGAACACTGGAGTCTTGCCGACGAAGCTGATCAACGAGAAGCCCGATCTTTCATAGACAACCAGTGTTTTCGCGCAGTACATGGCAACAACCTTGACAGCGGCAACATAATAGATGCGGTGTGGGTACGGAGATGGAAAAAGATGTACGACGACACCAATCAGCTGTAGTACTTGGTCAAATCACGACTCTGTGGTCGCGGATTCCTAGACTCCCAGAAGCATGATGTTATGCGACGCAGCAGCACAGCATCCAGGTTATCGCGGCGGATGGTGGCTTCTCTTTTCAGCATCGAGAAGGAGATGGATATGGGGCCCTGAGATGTACCGACAGCTTTCTTGCATGGCTTGAACTACCAGGACCTCAAGAAGTACGCGGCCCAGTTTGGCATCGAGATCAGGCAAGAACGGAAGGTGCGCATGCAACCACCATCGAACGTCTGGTGCCACGTTCGGAACTACGACCGATCGACGATACACATCAGTGACAGTGAAGCTTCATTATTTTACCTCATGTTGCTGAAGCCGATCTACGGTACCATGGACGCACCATTGCTGTGACAGTTGGCGCTCAGTATGTTCATCAAGAATGACCTTCATGGAGTTCAGAGCGTGTGTGGCGACAACTTCTTCATGTGGGTCGAGGGCGGCGAGATCAAGATGATCTGGACGGCGCACGTGGACGACATCATTGTTCTAGCGTTGAAGGAATCGATGCAGTGAGCACAGCAGGAGACATATCGGCGATTCGGCAAAGTGAAACGACACACCGTGCCCTTCACCCACATGGGAATGACATATGACCTCATAGGAAAGCGACACCTTCTGATTCATCAAGACAGTTCGCCGACGGTCTGAACAAAGCAGTCATGACCGAAGAAGGGCAAGCTCAGATCAAGGAGCCACTGACTAAGGATGAGGTCCATCAGTTACGGTCTGGCATCCGTTCTTTGCCGTGGTTATGCCAGACGCGAGATGACATGTGCTGTGGCACGGTTCAGCCCCAGCAGTACGTGAAAGACGCTTGAGTGGAACACCTGAACCAGCTGAACACCATCATAGGACGCGCACATCGCAACTGGCACCTGGCAGGACTCCCCTTTCCTGAGTTGGAACCTCCCCTTCGACTAGCATCTGTGGCGGACGCGAGTCACGGGAATTCACTGACATCATATCCTCGGGAGGGCAGCGCGGTTCTATGAATGGAGGATAAGATTGACAGGATCATCTATGATAAGAAAGAAAAGGCCGATATCAATGACGAGCACTACTTCGGAGGACCCTGCCACAAGATTGTCATCCAGAGTTGCAAGGCCAAGAGGATCAGCCATAGCACGTGCCACGCAGAGACGAACGCAGGCTACAAAATCAACCAGTACGCTCAGTTCATCAGTATGAGATTCCCCGAGCTCTTGAGGAGCTCACAGTACCAGCGCAAACCCCGAGATGTTCTGGAAGTCTTCGATTCAGGCGAGATGGAGATAGTGACCGATCATTACACCGATTGCTTGGACTTCTGGCAACTGTGCTGCGGAGTGAAGGGAGTACCGAGTGACAAGAATAGTCGACTCTCCATCTTGTCAAGTCGAGAGGAAAGGTTGACTGGGCGTATCAGATCTTTCACCCACTGTCCGACTCACAACATGGTATGCGATGCGCTCACAAAGACTGGAGTCTTCCCTCAGATCATGAGATTGGTGAGCGCAGGAGTCTGGACGATCAACAGTATCAACGGTAAGCAGTTCACGGCCAGGAAGGTAACGCACAAGAAGGCGGAGCACACATAACGATATCTACTTAGACTGGAGGCTTGACTTTGCCTGCCGCCTCCGCTTTCTCTGGCTATCCTCTCCTCCATGCTCGATTAATATTTCGTGCAGGCGCGAGTGTAACAATATGCGTGCGAATACATATACACGTATATGTGTTAGGACTGTTGCTACTCAGAACTTCCTAGTCAGACCAGAAAAAATGAGCCCTGGAATTTATCAGAGCATAGCATTCGGAAACACAAACCGGAACGAAGATTCGAGTTCAGTGTGAGTAGGGTCAGAGACAGAAATGTAGCATGATCCGGCGCCACCCTCTCAAGGATAAGAAGGATCTCCGCTCCCCGGGGGCGGGACGAAGGCGGAGTACACAGAACGATATCGACTTAGTCTGGAGGCTTGACTTTGCCTGCCGCCTCCGCTTTCTCCGGCTATCCTCTCCTCCATGCTCGATTAATATTTCGTGCAGGCGCGAGTGTAACAATATGCGTGCGAATACATATACACGTATATGTGTTAGGACTGTTGCTACTCAGAACTTCCTAGTCAGACCAGAAAAATGAGCCCTGGAATTTATCAGAGCATAGCATTCGGAAACACAAACCGGAACGAAGATTCGAGTTCAGTGTGAGTAGGGTCAGAGACAGATATGTAGCATGATCCGGCGCCACCAGCTCAAGGATAAGAAGGATCTCCGCTCCCCGGGGGCGGGACGAAGGCGGAGTGCACAGAACGATATCTACTTAGTCTGGAGGCTTGACTTTGCCTGCCGCCTCCGCTTTCTCCGGCTATCCTCTCCTCCATGCTCGATTAATATTTCGTGCAGGCGCGAGTGTAACAATATGTATGCGAATGAGTAGGGTCAGAGACAGAAATGTAGCATGATCCGGCGCCACCGGCTCAAGGATAAGAAGGGTCTTCGCTCCCCGGGGGCGGGACCGCCTGGGCCCCTTGGGACACCCCTGGGACCCCCGCAGGACCCCCCTGCAGGTCCCTTTCCCGGGACCGCCCCCACCTGGCGGAGAAGGGACAGAGGGTGAAGGCTGCCCCTTAGCGTAATTACGATATTGTTCGATCCCCCTTATTTGTTCTATCTCCCTTGCGACGACGATGATTCAAAGGAGGCTGGCGTACTTCAGTTTTGGTTGGGCTGGCCTCGCGTCGAAGAGCTGCTCACACACGCCAAATGGGTCGGTGGATTTGAAGAGCTCATGGAACTTGCTTGGCCCGTCTTCTGGCTGTCTTGGCTTCCTGTGAGGCAGTCCCGTCTTGGGGCCGTCCTGGATGCCTCCTGGGTCGTCGTGTGGTCATCGTGGGCCATCTTTGGGCCCTCGTGAGGGCCTCTTGTGCCGTCTTTGGGTCATCGTGTAAGCTTTTTGGGCCGTCTTAAGCTGACGGGAGCCGAAAAACGCGAGACTGCGAAAACAATTTGGAAACATTCGGGGGATCAATGATGTCGGCTAATTCTGGCCCTGTTGGAGGTCCTCCTGGAGCCTTTTTTCTGGACCCTCTCGGAGGCATCTTGGGCCGTTTTGAGGCAATATTCGGCCGTGCGGCGGCCTTCTTAACCTGTCTGCGAGGCACTTTGGGCCATTTTGGCTGCCATGGTTGAAAGACCGTCTTGGAAGATTGGGGCACGGACGCATCGTTTGTTCGAGGGGTCGTGGCCTCGGGAGCGCGGGCCCATCATTCTACGAGGCAACGTGGCCCCGGGAGCAGGGGGTATGCATGCGCCTGTCTGCGAGCAGAGGGGCGGGGCCTTGTGATGATAGAAGTTCTGAAGAGCAGCACCTTGCACTCTAACACGCCCACAGCGTGCAGGCACGGTGGCGGACTTATATCCACGTGACACCATGGTCTTCGCATTGTTCTGCGAGGCGCCTCGCCAAAATCATGACGGGGTTCCACCAGCACGTGCGAGACGCCAGTTAGCACGCAGTAGAGTGTGCGAATTGACAGGCTTGGAGTCGCGGCGGTTGAACGCAGTGGCATCTCTGGTGCGGGAAAGAACGGAAATGTAAGTGCTCTGAGTGTGGCATAGCGGGGGGCGATGGGCTCGGAGATCAAAGCTTTGGTACGGCACCAGTTGCTGGCCTCAAAGACGTTTCAAAAATTTCAGGGCAGTAAAGTCGCAGAGTTGGATTTGTGCTTGCAATATGGACGCGCGTTGCCAGCCCAAACACAGGTGGGGGCGCAGCTGCATCCTGACATTAGCAGGGTTGACTTCCAAAATCGTCGTACTAGATGGTGCTCGCTGTCGAAAGTCCCCACAGTGATCTGGGCAATCTAATCTATCTGCAGTAAAGTAAACAATCGAGACGTCGTATATCCGACAAGCCTGTAGCATTACACGCAGATGGCGGATGTCACAGATGAATGCGCGACCTTGTTTAGAAACGCCTTGCCGATATCTGTTGCTGGTGTCTTCAGCTGGTCGGGCCAGTATAGGAAGCACGGGTCTTTCCGTGATGTTCCCGATACAATCATCGCTACATTATGGATTTGGGACCCCGAGTTTTTCTGGTGTTTGTTAGATTCGGCGCTCTTCTCCCCCTCCATATGAATACTGCTCTACTCTCTCCCCTGACCCTTTCCGGAAGATGTTCCGCCCTCTGCGCGTATTGTTTTCACATTGGATCGCAAACATTGTGTTTTTTCTAGGTTTTTTTTTCGTATTCGATTTTTGCCTGTCGTTCAACATGGTGTTCCCGCTGCAGCCTTGGCTTCATTTCTGCGCCGCCAGCCTCACCTTAAAATTGCATGTCCTCCAGCATGGTTTTCGGGCTGCCTGTCAATCAGCAACGGTATGCAGTTCAATGGTATATTACGTACGTAGTTATGCGTTTCCATGTTTTGCTTTGCAATTTTGTGATTTACAATGTTGGACTACGCAGCGCCATGCCATACAGTTGCATGCTATGCAGCGTTATGTTGTGTTCTTCTATGCGATGCTATGCCTTGCGTTGCAATGCTATGATATGCAACGCTTGGCAATACAATGTTTACAATGTTATGCCATGATATGCATCGTGTACCCTTTTAGGATCGTTGTCCTCTTCGACATTCGACTGTGCGAATTGAGAGGGGCTCTACACAATGGTAAGGGATTGGAGGAAGTGGTAGGACGTCAGATATGACGCGAGGGCACCTACCTTGTCCCTCCCGTTCACCCTCCTGTTCCCGATCCCCCATATTGAGCGTGGAAGTAGATCTGGACATTTCGTCATTGTTCTGAAGTGTCGTCCACGTTGCCGTTGTCGTATGACGACATGTTTGCGTTCGCGCATATGCGTTGCGGCGTTGTTTCGAAGCCACTTGGCTCAAGTCGTACGGGCTCGCGTGCCACAGAAGCTTTCAATCGCCACCTCAGGATGTGCTTGCAAGGCAGCCTGCCATGCCGGCAGACGATGAGGCTGTTGGGCCAGAGGCCTCCCCAGTGCACGCGTCTTCGGCGGCAGGCCTTGACAAGCCGCAGGGCGCCAAGAATGCACAGACCGCTAAGTCTTGGGTAATGATCGGCGGCGAAAGACTCGAGATACCCACCCTGGACTGGACTGGCAACCACAACCTGTTTATATTGGCATGCTCTGTTGGACTGGGTCTTCCAACGCAGCTCTTCGAGTTTGCGCCCAGCGTGTTGAGGAGGGATATCCTCATGATCGGGAACGGTGAGCTCATGGCGGTGATCGTCATCTTCTCCCTCGCAGCCGGCGCGGTGGTCAGCCAGGTCGGCGTGGGGAATATTCAGTCGGCTGGCCTGGTCTTGATGATCGGATACATGGGCAGTCTGACTGTCATCTCGTTTCTCGACGAGTCGACCATGCTCGAGAGGCCCCTGTACATGATCGGAATAATGTTCTGCAGCGTCGCCATGGCCTTGATGCCCGCAGCGCTGGGCCCTGCCGCAAAGAGAACGGCCCAACTGTGCGCCGCGGGCGACCCGACCACCAGTGTAGCTCGGATAAGGTCCGCCCTCATGGCAAATGTCGTTGTAGTCTCCAGCAGCGTGCAGTTGCACATCGGCGGATCCGTCACCGTAGGCGTATTCATGATGAAGCTTGAAGGCTTCAGCGCGGAGAAGTCATTCAATATTATCTTTCTTGTATTGACTAGCTTATGTCTCCTTGGGTTGGCGATCATGTATTTGGTGGCCGACTTCCCGAACCTGAATCCCAGCGCAGAGAAATCCTGTCGGAAGGAGGTCCGCAGTTTGTTCAGACTGTTGAAAGATCCGCGTATTTGGCTTTTGGGGCTTGGCTCCATGTGCACTGGCCTCGGCTCAGCATGTCAGGTCAGCACATTCTCAGGGCCGCTCAAGGAAGACATTGGAGTGCAGGCGATCGCAATCGTGAACAACGCACAATGTGTTGTCAACATTGCTGTTCCGCAGGCGCTTCACAAGGCCATGGATAAGACTGGCGTAGTGCCTTCCATTATCTTGGGAAGCGTTCTCTACACATCCATGCCCCTTCTGTTCTGGGTGGCGCTCTCTGTTTAACCCACGCTCGTCGAGGGTTGGGGCATCGTGGTGTTCTACATCCTCACGGGCTTGAGCTGGCCGTGGCTTGATGTGGTCATACGATCGGTCACGCTTGATCATCTCGCTAGGGAGCAGCACTCCCGAGAGCCAGACAGCGCTCAATCTCTTGATTCGCGCTCAGCATTCCCTCTAGGTACCTGCTCGCGACGCGGCAGCGACATGATAGCACATGTGCAGAAAAGGAGGATGACAAGGGCGATACCGATGACGATGACCATCGCAATCTGAGCGACGATGGCGCCGCCTAAGTCCGGATGACCAGCAGATGATTGCAGTCGGCAGTCAGTAGATGTGAAAGCAAGCTAGCTTTGCGGTTCCTGGCATCAGGCCTTGAACTCGCATGGCGAGCCAGCAGCACAGCATGAGCAGCCATGCGTGTTGATAATTGTGAGGCATGACGCACCAAGGCGCCAACGAAATGCATCCAGCAGCTGTTGCCCTACAACCTGGTTCAACATGCCGAAGCGTAGGTTGACTGTGTTTTGTCGTCGTCCAGCGCCTGGGCGAGGAGCTCCCTGGCCATGGTGCTCTTCATGGTCCGCGAACCGAGGCCCTTCATGGCCCCATATGGCAAGCTTGGCCCGATCGGAGACGTGCTGGAGGCTGCTCTCGGCGTGCGCATCCCGCACAACAGTGCCCGGCTGCGGGTCTGGGAGTCTTTCGGGGCGGCGCGCGGCATCACCAACAAGGATTTCCGCGGGTCCCACGCGCGGATGGAGGCGCTGATCAAGCAGGTGTCCAGGCTCACTGCGGTCGCGCACCACCACCCGGACGTGGAGGGCATGGGGTGCCCGGCTCCTGGGCGGAGATGCAGCAGGTCTCGTTCCTAACGTCCGCTCCGCTCGCGGTGCTCGAGACTCTGGTGCTACCCGCCTGCGCTGGCGGACCACGAACGCACGAGTGCGCCATCTGCGCCTTCTCCGTCGAACTCGCAGGTGACGAGACAGGACCCCTGCCAATGGGACAAGAGCACCAGCCCCAGTACCCAGGGGGGCCCCCGGCCCGGGGGAGGGATGTCCACATGGCGGGCAGGACATCCATTCAGCCCGCCCAGCCGATTCCCCACCTGGCGTTGTCCTGAACCCGGCTGTCCTCAGAGAAGACGATATTCGGTTCCAGCTGTACAAGGATTTAGAGTTTATCTGGCGCGACAGCAAGGGGTGCGGAAGAGGGCCGTTCCAAGCCGACAACGGAGCTTGCGCGAGCCGCGACCAGAGACTCACCTTGGCCAGCAGCAGATCTGGCCGCCAATCGGGCCGGCAGGGGCGGCCGCTGGTATTGCGCCACGTGCTTCAAGGAAGACTTGGCCGAGCGCGGCTTCGCCGTCGCCGACGACGCGTCTCCGATTGGTGGCCGATTCTTGCGAACGCTCGACGAAGCCCGCCGGCCCACCGCAAGCGACCGCGCGAGGCCGCCCCCAGCCCACCGCACCGTCAGCAAGCCCACTGGCGCCAACGCGATCCAGGATTTGCTCCAGACCCAAGCGGAGTCCATGACCCTGTCACGACTGGCACGATACTCCTTGCCGGCCGCGCCAACGACGATATGATGTGGCGGGGGGTGCTGAAAGACAGCCGGTCCGCCAAGTGCGACGGCTGCCCCGCCGCGCACCCGGTGCTTCAGTGGGAGATTGGTGAAGCCTCTCACGGCGTGTCCGAGCTCCGCCACGACGCTAGAACGTCAACCCACGCGCCGCTGGCCATGGGCCTCGCGGCGTGCCCGCACGGGCCTCAAGAGTTCCAGGCCAACCGCTGGAACGGCAGCTGGTTCTGTTCGGATTGCCCAGAGCACTTCTGGGGCGCGCGGCCCATCGACGCAGCGGAGATCTTGCAACGCGACGGCGCGTTGGCCCACCCGGATGACCCGCAGCCTGGCGCGCGGCCGCTGCCGCGGGCTCTTCCTGCCCGCAACCCGCCTTGCAATGCGGCCGCGGAAGCGCCTGCGAACGTGCGCCAGGTGCGAGACCCAATCAAGCAGAGACTCCTCGACATGGCCGCCCTGTGCGCGCGCGAAGTCTGAGGGCTGTTCGCCGAACACGACCGGCACCGAGTCGAGCAGATCCCGGGACAAGCGGGCGCCGCCGCCGCCGCCGTCAGGGGCGCCGCCCGCGCCGGGGCGCCGCGCACCGCCACCAGGGACAAGCAAGCGCGCGCCGCCCGCGCGCTCTGTCACGCGCGGCAGCCTCGGCTTGACGCGGCAGAGAAGCACCGAAAAAGCGCCCCGAGACAGAACGAGGTCTCCGCCGCGCGGTAGAGCCCGCGCCCGGCGCGGCGCGCGCCCCATCAGCGCCCGCACCGACCGCGGCCGCGACGCATCGCAAGGATCCCATCGAGGCCAGGCCCGCCCGCTTCCGAAAGGGCACCAGCGACCCGAGGGCGCAGTCTGGGGCGCGGCCCCGCTCCAGCCACGGCGCCCGCTGGAGGAGGGGCCGCAGGGCCACTCCCGACCAGCCGCAACCAGCCAGCGGGCGCGCCGCCCCCCGGCACAGCGACCCGGCCGCAGGCCCACCCAGTCAAGGGGGCCCAACCGATTGACACGGGGTGGCGGACCCGGCCCAGATCGCAGCGCCAGGTCGGGGGCTCCGCCCACGCCGTCGACCTGCCCGACTCCGCCACTTCCCGAGTGCGTGCGGGACTGCAGAGACTGTCTCGCGATGACGCGGGCTGACATGGCCGCCCTGGTGAAGTTCCGCAGAGTCAACTGCGGCCCTGCGGCGAATCAAAGGCGGGTCATCTCCAGGGCCGACGAAATCAGGAAAGGCTCAATGGCCCCCGCAGACTTGGACGCCAGCCCGCTGCAGAAGTTCCTGGAGACCCTCTGGAAAGACGGGCGGCCCTCGCCAGTCGGCCCCAACAGCTTGCCCGAGCGGACGTGGGCAGCAACAGCATGGCAACAGATGCCGGCGCACATGGTCAAATGAGTCGCGAATCAAGAACTCACTGGCAGCCGCCAAGTGGGGCGAGCTTGATCCCGGCACAGCTGACGGCTTCGAGAAGCTCCCAGCGCTGCTCTCGCGCGAAGTCCTTTTCAGTTTCGTCAAGGGCCTCCAGAGGTCGGACTTCGCGGGCTGCCCGCGCACAGAGGAGGGCTATTTCCAACGCGGAACGCCCCCCCTACGCCTTGTGCGCCGCGATTGAAACCGTCGCCCCAGCCATGCGACCCGCCCGCAGGCAAGAAGATGCACTCCACGGTCTGGCTCACCTGCTCTCGTCGCGCTGCCCCGACCTCACCGCGCGAGAAATCGCCCGGCTGAGCGCAGCCAGGCCCCGCGCCAGCGCTATCGCGAAGGACGCGGCGTCGTTCTTGCTGCAGATCCACGAGGGGGCCCAGCGAGAAAGGAAGCAATGGGCGCTGAGGAGACGCCCGGCCAGCCACGGGGCCGCCCTGGCCCCGCTCCGCGGCGACCTCGAGCATGGGTCGAAGCAGGCTGTCGCGACTTCCTGGCCACGATCTACCTGGGCGACGCCCCGGCGAACGGCGTTCCCGGGCGCCCCCCATGGAACGGCAGGAAGGCAGCCATTGCCCGCGTTGTCAACCACCTCGCCAAGAAGGAAGGACAAGGATGGGGTCGAGCGCCCGGACAACCTCGGACAACCTCCGACGCTACTGGCTCACCTTTCTTGGCAGTGACTCTGCCGTTCGCGGCGCAAGCCCTCTGGGGCAACACAGCGAACGGGTGCTGACCCTGTTCCTGGCCATCCGCGGCATCCGTGCTCTGGGCCCCCCGCTGTCGCCACACTACAGCCCTGGCCTACGCCTCGCCGGCGCAGGCCGCCAGGCAGCAGCCGCTTCCAGTCCGAGAAGGGGCAGCCGAGGAGACGACATCGCCAACGCTTCCACTTTGCCCTCCGCGAGATGCTGCTAGCACGCCCGTTCCAACTGCCCCGCCCCGCAGGCCCAGCCCGCGGCGCCAACCGCCCACCCCGCGCAGACGCCTCCCGCCCAGCAGCCCCCGCGACAGGAGATGGGAGCGATGGGGGGGCCCAGCGACAGCGCCGCGCAGGGCGCCAGAGACCCCGCCAGGGGGCTGACCTCGCAGACAGCAGCAACGCAGCCACCGCGCCCCCTGCAGCCAGTCAGAGCAAGTCCGCCGGCGCCGATGCCGCGCCCGGAGAGACGAGCCGCCCGGCCGAGCATGGCGCAACCGTGAAAGACGAGCCGGACTGGTCAGACAACGAGGGCGAAGTTAACGCCGCAGCCTGCACAGGCACCCCGCTCCTGGACCCCGGCCCCCCGCACAGGGCGCGCACAGGCAGCGGGCCAGGCTTGGCCCTCGGAGCTGTCGCCGCGGCGCGCGACGACGCCCCCGCCGCGCCAACGGCGCGGGCAACCAGCCCAGGCGAGAAGGGCACCTTGCTCGCGCCCGCCACTGGCCCAGGATCCTTGGCTGGCCCAGTCGAAGAGGTGCGCCTCACCGCGAGTGCGCGGCAGGCCTGGGCGGTCGTCTGGGGCGCGGCCGACGCAGCGCGCCGCGCTCGGGCCGCCGAGCGGCGCGCGGGGGCCGAGACTGGCCGCGCACTCGGCCTGCTCCAGGACGACCGCGCTCCGGCCCAGACGCGCGCCGCTGGGCTGCCCGACCCGGGCGCGGCGCCCAGCGGGCTGACAACCAGCGCCCCCGCGTGCGGCCGCGGCAGCGACCCCGACTTGTTGACGGAGGCAAGGCAGACCGCAGCCAGCGTTAGGCGCGAAATCGGCAGGCGCATGGACAGCATGCGGGACTGGGCCTGGCTCGACGACCACGCTGACCGAACCCGTGACAGATTGCACCGCCAGCCACGACCCCGCCTTGTGTTTAAGCGCATGCACTCCCAAGGCGTCCCAGAGAGCTGGGGCGCCGTCGTCAAGCGTCTCCAGATCGAGGCTGGCTCTTACTTCGGCGAAGGTTAGAAGCGCGCATGCGACAAGCGCGACAACAAGGGCATTGGCAAAGGGCGATACAATCCGCTTGCCAGCGAGGACTCTTGCCGAAGGTTCATGGCCGATCTGTGGACGGGAAACAGGTCTGGCGCAACCAGCATGCCGAAAACGCGCGCAGGCAAGAAACGCGGGAGCGCGAGGCCGACGAGCAAGGCAAAGGACGCGATAAGTAAAGGCGACAAGCCCGGCAATCGCAGCTTCGACACTGCCTGGGACGACGCCCCCAGCGCCCGCCCTCGGCGCTAAACATGTGCACCGCCGCCGCCACCACCGCCCGTTTTCATTTGGCACCTCTACGGGGCGTGCCGCCCGCGGGCGCCTCCGTCCTCCCCTCTCGCCATGGCGTCGTGCCTCCCATTGGGACGTGCGACGTCGCCGTTGCTTGTTCCTTGCGCCACTTCGGAGCTCCCTCACTCTTCCGCCGCGACTGACCGCTCTCCATGAGGTGCGTGGCCCTTTGGGCTCGGCGCCTGTCCGCATCTGGCTCGGCACCTCCTCGGTGCCCTCCCTCACCTCTCCCCCTTTCGACAGACCTCCCTTTTGGGATGTGCGTCGCTCGCGCGCTGTCCCCTGCGCCATTTCGGTGCTGCTCTGCTGCGCTACGCTGGACCGCCCAATAGGCCGCCCAGCGTCACCACCCAGCCCTGCGCCTTTCGGTGCCCCCCGCCGCCGCCCCTTCGCGACGCGCCTCCCGTTTGGGACGCGCGTCGCTCGCTCAGTCCCCTGCGCCACTTCGGCGCTTCTCTGTTGCGCCACGCTGGGCCGCCCATTGAGCCGCCCAGCGTCGCCACCCGGCTTCTGCACCTTTCGGTGCTCCCCGCCGACGCCCCTTTGCGATGTATTTCGAGCTCGTTTTTTTTTTGTTTGGGGCATGCCAGGCGTCATGGCCCCCAGCCCCTCCCTATGACGCAACGCTCCCCTCCCCAGTGCGTTCCGGACAGTGCCGCCGTGCGCATCGTGATCCGCATAGGTGTCCGCGTAGGAATCCGCATAGGAGTTTGGTCCGCAGTCGTCGTCGTCGTCGTCGTCGTCGTCGTCGTCGTCGTCGTCGTCGTCGTCGTCGTCGTCGTCGTCGTCGTCGTCGTCGTCGTCGTCGGCGCTGGCGCTGGTGCTCGTCGCTCGTCGCTCGTCGTTCGTCGTTCGTCGTTCGTCGCTCATCGTCGTCGTGCGCGCGGACGCAGCTGGAACCAGTTTGTTTTATTCCGGGCCGATGACGGCAATCATTTGGGGGGGAAGGGGCCGATGACGTCACGTTTCGCGCCGGCGGCGTCAAGGAATGCCAAGGAATCGCCGAGGACGGGTAACAGCAGCATGTCGGTGGCGATTTGCGCCACAACGCTTGCGTACACCAGAGTGCACGCGTGCACCACAGCGCCTGTCTACACCACGCCGCCCATGTACACCACAGCAGCTGCGTGCATCACAGCGCCAGTGTGTGCCACAGTGCCTGGTGGCACCACAGCGTTCGTGTACACAACTGCGCCTGCGTATACCACATCAGCCGTGCGCAACACAGCACCACTGTACGCCACAATACCTGCGTGCACTCAGCACGGCACCGTTGAATGGACCATTTAGCGGTGCACGCTGAGACGCGCACGTGCGCTGTAGTGCCGACCCGCACGACAAGGGGGAAGGGTGAGGGAGGAGGAGGACGAGGAGGAGGAGGATGAGGACGAGGAGGAGGAGGATGAGGACGAGGAGGAGGAGGAGGAGGAGGACGAGGCGTAGGTGGAGGAGAGAACAGGGAAAAACGTTACATTCTATTATCAGCACTTCCCTGGCGTGGCGCGTAGCTGTCCGCGCCAGATCCTCACCGACATGCTCCTTTTACCTGCCGTGTGCACGCAAGCATTCTGGTGTACACCAACGTTGCGTTGCACGCGGATGCTGTGGTGTAGACACGCGCTGAATCCAACGCGGTGACCAGACGAACAATCTGCCATCACTTTCGCAGTCGGATTTGAAATTCCGATCAGACCGTTTCCCCGGACAAGCGCGATGTGTGTGAGACAACCCCTGTATCCAAGGGGCCGCTCTTTTGCTGCAGCCGCGTTGGATGGCGCCGAGGGTGGAGGCGCGCTTGTAAAAGCCAGGGCCATTGGAAGACGGCCCGAATCTCCAGATGTGGACGCGGAGAGGGGATGGGGGACGACAGGATGGTGAAAGAGTACGCGTGCGTAGCATAGCATGGGGTGGGATAGAGGCTGGGGAGGAGGACCCACTATGGGTTCAGCAGAGCACTCAATGGCAGCCAAAGTACAAGCCAGCAGCACGTGCATGTCAATCTTATGTTGTTCCTTCTTTGGCTGTTGTTGTTTATCCACCGCGTACCATTTTACGTCATCACTCGGGGGGGCGGGGGCGTTTCCCTGGCGAAAAGAAGCCTGCTGGGCGTTCGCGACGGAGAAGAAGAAGAAAAATGACAGACTTAGCTCAGACTTCAAAGGCGACGCCGACTCAGCTTCGACTTAGTGGCGGCTTTGGCGGCCAAGCCGACTCAGGTACGACTTGGTTCAGACTTTAATGGCGTTGCCGACTCAGCTTCTGACTTAGCGTTGTTCGTGAGTGTCGTTCGACTTAGCTTATGACTTAGTCTTAGACTTGAAGCTGCCACGACCCATCAGGGCAGCCCCTGCTCAACCGGTGGTGCGTGGGGGGCGGCGCAGTGGCCGCCGGCAGCGCCAGCCACTAAGACTTTGATTCCAAGACTTAGTTGAAGAAGGGGGGCATCGGAACACCTGGAAAAAGGGGGGGTGCGTTTTTGTGTGTGTGCATGTGAAGCACGATCGAGCATAGCAGAGCCTGAAGCCGCGGATAGGCCCCAGTAGCAACACAGAGCATCGCCTCAGTTTTAACCCCGGAATTTCCGTGCTCAGTTTTAACCCCGATTCTGTGTGGCATGGCTTGTCAGTTATTGAAGGGTGGTTTCCCAAACAATAGGTTTCATGCAAAAGCCAGTGTCCAGCTAAGTAGGGTACCTCTTGATGGGTGTTTTCTCAAACAATAGGTTTCATGCGAAAAGCCAGGATCCATAGGAGCAGTGGAGAGACGGATGTTGCACGAATAGGTAAGCTTCTCGGGCCGTCGCCATTGTGGGCACGATGTACGTCACGACCGAGATTTCGTGCCTCCGGCACTCTTCAAGTGTGTGTGTGTGGGTGCGCAAGCCTGACGGCTACCAGCAGTTTATATAAAACAGACGATCGCCCCGGACTCACGCCGGTGGGATGGGGATGACGGGCATGAACGCGGAAGTGAAATTCCAACAACGAGCACACCCCAGGGCGCACCGAGAAACCTTCAAAGGGCGGCATTACGCACCGAACATGTCACAAATTTCGCTCTCGATTCGGCAACCACCCAGGCGCTGTGTTGCACATGGCTGCTGCGGTGTACACATTCGCTGTGGTGTACACCGGCGCTGTGGTACACGCAAGCACTGTGTTGTACACAGGCGCTGCGTTGCACACGGCTGTTGCGGTGTACGCAGGCGTTGTGGTGTACACAAGCGCCGTGGTGCACGCGAGCACTGTGGTGTACACAGGCGCTGTAGGGCAGATTGCCACCTACATGCTGCTCGCGTCGTCGTCGTCGTCGTCGTCGTCGTCGTCGTCGTCGTCGTCGTCGTCGTCGTCGTCGTCGTCGTCAGCGTCGTCGTCGTCGCTCGTCGCTCGTCGCTCGTCGCTCATCGTCGTCGTGCGCGCGGGCGCGGCTGTGGTGCCGGAGCCGCACCCCCCCATGACGCCCGTAAAGAAACGCGCTCCTCCCGTTTGGGACGCGCGTCGCTCGCTCACTGTCCCCTGCATTATTTTGGTGCCTCTATGCTGCACCGCGCCGGACCGCCCATTGGGCCGCCCTGCGTTGCTACCAGTTTCTGCACCTTTCGGTGCTCCCCTCCTTCCGCGGCAGCCCCGCGCTGCCTCCTCCCGTTGCGATGATGTTCCGCCCCGCCGCCTGCGGACGCCTGGGGCGCTTCGCCCGCCGCCTCCTGCCCCACCTCTCCCGGCCCCTTAGCCACCTGGCGCGCCCTTGGGCGGTCACGCCGCGATGCCCCTGTCACTGCCAGCCATTTGGCTGCGTTGCTCCTGCCTCCGCACGGCTCAGTGCTGTGCCTACTCCTCGGCGCGCCGCGGCGCCGCGGTGCCTCTGCCGTTCGTGGTGCCCCACTGCGCCCGCCCGCCAGCTCCAGCTGCTGGCAGCCGCCCTCCCGCCACCTTTGCCACTTGCCACCGTGGTTTGCCACGGCCGCCCACCGCGCTCTGGCCCTGCGCGCCGGGCTGTTGCTGCCCCCCCCCGGCTGCTCATCGTCGAACTGTTCGACGTCTGAGCGTACCTTCTTCCGCTCGGGCGTCCCCGCCCCCTCTTTGCCCGCTGGCCAATTCGCTAATTAGTGTCCCTTTCTAGCTTCTCGCTGGAGCGGAGTTCGCCGCCTCGCCGCTGACGAAAAAATGTTTTGTCATCGTCTTGTCCTCCAATGGTGCTCTTATTTCGTGCCTTTGTCCCGCTGCATCTTCCCTGCTGATCAACCATCGCGTGTGCCAAGACATACGCTGTTGGTCCATGTATGCGGGCGTCTTTTCGTGCGACCCATAAAGGACGTAGGCGAGAGCAAAACAAACATGCAAGCACTCAATAATCAGAGCAGCCGACTTCCTCTGGCAGCTTGTCACAGTGAAGTTGCTGTCTGCGACCTGGTTGCACGCAGCTGTAACGGGTCTGCCCTTCTCGCGGCTCTAGGACACCCCGCGGGCGATTACAGACATGCGCATCGCTTGGTTCGGGGTGGCCCATGCCGCCCATTAACCTTCACTGGGCCGTCAACTAGCACCTCGCTCAGTGGAGTCACATCCCTGCCGCTACCCTCCCTTCTCTCCTTGCCCTACCCCCTCTGCGATAGCCAGGCAGAGTTTGTTTTGTCTGGATTCCCGGCCCACTGAATGTTTTCGAATACCTTTTCTGGCATTGCATTGTTGGCCTTTTTGTAACAAAAGCGTGTTGCGGCGTCGTCTTGTTCAAACATCGACTCGATAGTTGGACGAGGACTAACCGACTAACCGCTTCTTCACGCCGTCCCGATTGCGATCGTCATGGTTGCAGGCGGGGGTCCGCGCTACGTTGCGTAGCATTCGGCTCAGGGGCCCGCCCGGGCGGCGCTGGTTGGGTGTCCGCGGCGCTCGCGCGGCCACGATGTGGTTGCGGTGCAGCCAGATCGGGGGTTGCGGTGACGGCGGGGCGGGGTTCGAGAGCACCGAGGACAGCGACAACGGAGCGGGGGAGCTCCAGGTGAGCGTCCCCAGCCCGGAGGAGCGGGCGGCAGAGCGTCGTCAGGCAGAGGAGGAGGCCGCCGCGGAGCGCCGCAGGGCCCTGGAGGCGGAGTCGCTGCGGGGTCATTTCCAGAACACTTACGGCAAGGGCAAGCTGTACAAAGGCCGGGACTACGCGAGGGCCTTCGAGCCGGACCTCGGGGTGTGGGTCCACGAGCATGTAGAGTCCGGCATGCGGGTCTGGACCGAGGTGTTCGACTTGCGCGACCTGAGGCCACGGGGCCAGTTCATGACGCTCTTCGTCTACACAGACCGTCCAGGCTTCGCGGCTCTCGTCACCGACGTGGAGAGCGGCCCGGAGGCGCTCGTGGCGCTGGGGGCCAGGGACGGAGAGTTTGGCCGCGGCCTGCTGGCCACGAGCAGGGAGCCGTCGGACTTCGGGTCCAAGAGCGCGGTGCTGCTGAACAACTACTGGCCCGGCAGGGACGACGAGGGGAAGGACACCGGCCCGAAGGACAAGCAGAATGAGGCCATCTGCTCCGCCGTCCTGAGCGACCCGGAGCTGAAAGGGAAGGCTGATTTTTGCGTGGCGATCTTGGTCCCCGCCAAGATGGCCTACCCCCTCTGGGAGCGCGTCACCCCAGAGCTGGAGGAGCTGGGCGTTCTCAAGCCTGGGCGCAATCGGCGGGGCCGGCAGCAGTTCCGCGACCGGGACATTTGCGTGGTGCAATTCGACGAGCAGGGCGACAGAAGGTCCGCCGGGGAGTGCGCGCGAGCCAGCAGGCTGCAGGTTGCCCGCAGGCGACTAGCCCACTACGAGGCCACCCTCGGCCCCGCGCACCCGGAGACGCTGGCCTCCACGCAAAAGCTGGCCGACCTGCTCACCTCTCTGGGCCAGCACGAGGAGGCCCAGGCGCTCAGCCTTGCCGCAGCCGAAGGCCGCGCCGCGGCGCTCGGGCCGCAGCACCCGGACGCGCAGGGCTCCCTGCGTTCGCTGGTGGCGACGCTGAAGGCAATGGGCCGCCGAGCGGAGATGGAGGCACCCCTACGGCAGCTGGCCAGGGTCCAGGAGGCGACGCTGGGGAAGCGCCACCCCGAGACGCTGGCCACAGTCAGCGAGCTGGCGAGCCTGCTGCAAGCCGATGGGCGCAAGGAGGAGGCCGAACCCCTGCTCCGCGAGGCTTTGGCAGGCCAGGAGGAGACGCTCGGCGTGGCTCACCCAGACGCCTTGGGCTCCATGGACGCACTGGCGGACCTGCTGCGAAGCGGGGCGCGCCACGCGGACGAGGAGCAGCTGCTGCGCCCTGCGCTCCCCCGGCTGGAGCAGTCCCTGGGGCCGTCCCACCCGCGCACGCTGAGGTTGCGAGGCCGGCTCGCGGAGCTCCTGGGGACGCTCGGCCAGACCGCCGAGGCAAAGACGCTGCAGAGAGAGGTCCTGGAGAGCCAGGAGCGGGCGCTGGGCGAGCACCACCCGTGCGCGCTGGCGGAGGCCAGCCGCTTGGCCGACCTGCTCGAGCTGACGGGAAGCGCTCGGGAGGCCTTGACCGTGCACCAGCGCGTCTTTCGGGAGCGCGGCGCGAAGCTGGGAGCCACGCACCCCGACACGCTGGCAACCCTGCGCCAGGTGTCCCGCGCGCAGCTCGCCGCGGGCGACTTTGCCGGCGCGGAGGCGCTGCTCAGGCAGGCGTTTGAGCACGCGAAGACCCTCCACGGCGAGGACCACCCCGATTCCCTCGCGGCTCGGCGCGAGCTGGGGGGCGCGCTGCTGGCGAGCGGGCGGCACAGCGAGGCCGAGCCCCTCTGCAGGCGCGTGCTGGCCGACTCCGAGCGTGTCTTCGGGGCAGACCATCCCGACACCCAGAGCGCGCTCCGTACCCTGGCCTCCCTCGTCATGCAGACTGGAGATCTCGCGCAGGCGGAGCCGCTGTGCCGCCGAGCGCTCGAGGGCCTAGAGAAATCGCTCGGCCCCAGGCACCCCGAGACCCTCAGTGCGACTGCGTCGTACGCCGAGCTTGTCTTGGCGCTGGGGCGCCTGGGCGATGCCGAGGCGCTCTGCACCAAGGCGCTGCAGGGCCGCGAGGCCACGCTGGGACCTGGCCACACCGACACGTTCGCTTCGAGGAAGAGCCTGGCGGACCTGCTCAAGGCCGCCGGGCGGCACGCAGAGGCAGAGCCCCTGTATGAGCGCTTCTTAGAGGGAGCAGAGACGCGGCTGGGGCCCCAGCACCGCGACACGCTCGCCTGCCTCGAGTCCCTGGCGGAGGCGCTGAAGACCATGGGGTGCCGCGCGGAGGCGGAGCCCTGCCTCCGACGGCTGCTACTCGGGCGCGAGTCGCTGCTGGGCCCGAAGCACCCGTGGACGCTGGCGGCGGTGGGCAGCCTGGCAGAGCTGCTGTGGACGGTGGGGCGTCTGGCCGAGGTCGAGCCGCTCCTCAAGCGGGTGCTGGCTGCGAGGGAGGAGATGCTGGGGCCCGGGCACCCGGACACGCTCGCCTGCCTGGGCAGCATGGCCAGCCTTCTCCGCGCCACGGGGCGCCAGAGGGACGCGGAGAAGATCCTGGAGCGCATCCTGCAGAGGCAGGAGGCCGCGCTGGGCACCAGCCACCCAGACACGCTGGCGACCCTCGGTGCTCTCTCGGCGACGCCCAGGCGCCTGCAGGAAAGCGAACCGCTTCAGCGGAAGGCGCTGCAGGGCAAGGAGGCGACCCTTGGCGTCTCGCACCCGCAGACGCTGGAGTGCGTCAGCAGGCTGGGCGCACTGTTGCTGCAGCTGGGGCGCGCCGCGGAAGCGGAGCCGCTGCTCCGGCGCGCGCTGGAAGGCAGGCAGACGACCCTGGGCCCGACGCACCCGGACACGCTCGGGTCGTTCCGCGACCTCGTCGAGCTCTTGGTGTCGGTTGGCCGCAACGAGGAGGCCGAGCCGCTGAGCCGCTGCGAGCTGGAGAGCCGCGAGTTGGCTTTCGGGCCCGTGCACCCCGAGACGCTGGCCGCGCTGGATATCCTGGCCGGGCTGCTGATTGGGATGGGCCGTCACTCCGAGGCCGAGCCTCTCCATAAGCGCGCGCTCCAGAGCGTCGAGCAGTCGCTTGGCCCTACCCACCCCGACTCCCTGACCTCGATGAGCCACCACGCCGACCTTCAGATGGCCATGGGGCGCATCTCGGAGGCCGAGGCGCTGTACCGCCGCGCATTAGATGGCCGCGTCCAGGTGCTAGGGCCGACCCATCCGGACACGCTCGCGTCCCTCGAGAAGCTGGCGTCCGCGCTGGCGCTGCTCGGCAGGCGCGCGGAGGTGGAGCCGCTTCGCAGGCGGGCGCTGGACGGGGCCTGCCAGGCCTTCGGCGATAGCTCGGCCGCCGCTGTGGCCGCGCTGGAGGCTCTCTGCGAGGTGGTGCCCGGCTGCTCCGAGGAGCTGCTGTCCCTGCGCCGGCGCGCGCTGTCGGCCTTGGAGTCCTCGCTGGGGCCAGGCCACGCCCTGTCGCTTGGCGCGGCGCGCAGATTGGGCCGGCTGCTGTGGTCCAGAGGGCATCTCGAGGAGGCGCATCTTCTGTACAAGAGGGTGGTCGAGGGCTCGGAGGGCTCCATGGGGCCGACGCACCCAGACACCCTGACGCTGCTGCGCGAGTCCGCGTGCTTGCTCATCGCGGGCGGCAGGGCGGCCGAGGCGGAGGCCATGTGCAGGCGCCTCTTGCAGGGCAACGAGGCCCGCGATGTCCCCATTGCTAACGTAGTGATTCGCTCGTCGGCCACATCACCCCTCCAGCGGACACCTCCCGACGACCCCTTACCAACCCCCTCCCCAACGCGCACACGCCGCCAGCACCCCTCTCCAGGACCCCGCCGCAAGACCCCCACGGGTCCAAGCACCCCCCCTCAAGGACCCATCCATGAGACCCACATGGGTCCAACCCCCCTCCCCCCAAGACCCCTCCCTCAGACCCACATGGGTCCCCAACACCTCTCCACAGGACCCCGCTGCAAGACACCCACGGGCTCCAATGTGCTCCAACACACCTTCCCAGGACCCCTCCATCAAACCCACAAGGGTCCAACCACCTCCCCCAAGACCTTTCCCTGAGAACCCCCATGGGTCACCAACAAAACTCCCAGGGATCCCGCCGCAAGACCCTCAACGCCTCCTAAATCCTCCCCAGGACCCCTCCATCAGACCCACATTGGCTCCCCTCCCATCCCAAGACCCCTCCCTGAGGCCCCTATGGGTCCCAAACACCCCTCCCGGGGACCCCGCGGTAAAAGATACACTTGGGACCCATCTACTATCCCCCCCACAGGCCCACCCACACCTCCCCCAAACCTCCTCCAAGGGCCCCTCCCTCTCCTCCTGGTGGGCTCCCGCCGCCACTTTGGAACCATGACAACTCGATAGATGGATGGATCCAAGACGGCCCTGGAGGGCGCCAAGACAGGCCCAGATGGTTCCACCGGCTCCGAGACGGCCCCGGTTGCCTCCAAGAGCCCAGGCTCACGCACGGGACACCGCTATATGGTCAAAATCGTCCACGGAGCCAGGGCCTCCAGCGCTCCAAGAAATTGCCCGATGCCGCTCCTGAGGGTTCCAAGATGGCCCTGGAGGGCTCCAAGACGGGCCCACATGGCCCCAAGCTGGCTCCCAGATGGCCCCAATTGCTTCCAAGTGCCCCGATTCACGCATGCGGCGCCGCTGCGTGGACAAAGTCCTGCACGCAGCCCAGGTCTCTAGAGCTCCAAAAGGACCCAATGCGGCCCCTTACGGATCCAAGATGGCCCTGGAGGGCTCCTAGACTGGCCGACATGACCCCAATGCGGCTCTCATTTGGCCCCGATTGCTTTTAAGTGCCCCTATTCACGCATGCGGCGCAGTACCCGAAGTCACACATGCGACGCCTCAGCGTGGACAAAATCGCTCATGTAGCCCTGGCTTTCGGCGCAACAAGACGGCCCGATGCGGCCCATGGGGGCTCCAGATGCCCAGGGAGGCTCCAAGAGACGCAGGGAAGCTCCAAGACGGGCCCAGATGTCCCCAACATGATTCCGAGACTGCCCCAGAGGTCTCCAAGAGCCCAGGGGATCGCATGCGCCGCCGCTGCGTGGAAACGACCGTCCACGCAGCCAGGGCCTCCAGCGCTCCAGGACGGCCCGATGCGGCCCCTGATGGGTCCAAGATTGCCCTGGAGAGCTCCACGACGGGCCCACATGGCCCCCAAACGGCTCCGAGGCGGCCCCCGATGCCTCCAAGAGCCCAGGCTCTCGCATACGGCGCCGCTGTGTGGACAACATCATCCACGCAGCCCTGGCCTCCAGCGCTCCAAGAGGGCCCGATACGGCCAAAGATGGCTTCAAGATGGCCCTGGAAGGCTCCCAAATGGGCCCACATGGCCCGAAGTCGGCTCCCAGATGGCCTCGATCGCCGCTGAGCACCCCGGTGGTTCACGCGTGCGGCGCCGCTGCGTGGACAAAATCGTTCACGCAGCCAGGGCCTCCAGCGCTCCAGGACGGCCCGATGCGGCCCCTGATGGGTCCAAGATGGCCGTGTTGGAGTAGTAGAGAAGATGTTCTGAGGGGGACGGGGGGGCTTCGCTGTTCGGAGAGGGGTGGTCGATTGGGTCTTTAGCGAGGGGTGTCGGGGTAGAGCGGGGTGTAAGAGAGAGGTGTTGGGACAGAGAGGGGTGGTCGATGAGGGTGTCAGCGAGGGGTGTCGGGGAACAGTGGGGCGTAAGAGAGAGGTGTTGGCCAGGAGTGTGTAAACAGAGAGAGGTTGCCAATACGGGTGTTAGTGAGGGGTGTCGGGGTAAAGTGGGGTGTAAGAGAGGTGTTGGCCAGGGGTGTTTGGGCAGAGAGGGGTGGTAGCGAAGGGTGGGTGTTTGGGGGGGGGGGGGGGGGGCGGGGGTCGTGCTTTGGGAGTATTTGAGTGGGGTGTGTGGATGCGCGAGGGGCGGTGGGGGGATGGGCAAGGAGGGTCTGCATGAAGGGTGTTGGAGCGTGAAGGGGGGGGGGGGGGCGGACGGGAGGGAGGGGATGCTGACGGGAAGGGGGGGGCGGTTTTCGGCCAGCTGAACGGGGATGATGCTGCCTTGGCAGTCTGGGAACACCGCAGAACGAGGCCATCTGGGGCCCCACGCACCCCGACGTGTTGGCCTCGCAGCGGCTCCTAGCAGGAGTCTTGCGCGACGTGGGCCGGCACGCCGAGGCCGAGCCGCTGCTGCGGAGAGTCCTGGAGGGCCACAGGGCGACGTTGGGTGCGAGGCACCCAGACTGCCTGCGGGCCTCCGAGGAGCTCTCCGCGCTTCTGCGCTCGCTGGGCCGGCATGGGGACAGAGAGCCGTTGCTGCGGAGCTGCTTGCAGGGGATCGAGGAGGTGTTTGGGGACTCACACCTTCGCACGTTGGCCTCCGCCACCGAGCTCGCGGAGCTGCTGTCTATGCTGGGCCGGTCGGCGGAGGCAGAGCCCCTGCACCGGCGCGCGCTGGAGGGCAGGGAGGCGGTCTTGGGGCCCACGCACCTCGAAACTCTGGAGTCAATGAGAAGCCTGGGCCACCTGGCGTCCTCGCTCGGCCACCGCCCCGAGGCCGTCTCGCTGCAATGGCGCGCCCTGGAGTACACAGAGGCCGCCTTTGGGCCCAACCACCCAGAGACGTTGCGGCTGCTGAACACCCTCATCGAGTCCTCGCTGGGCATGAAGAAGTACTCGGAGGTCGAGGCGCTGCTCAGGCACGCTGTCGAGATCCATGAGGCCCTGCTGGGCTGGCGGCATCCAGATGCGCTTGCCGCGCGGCGCCAGCTGGCCCTGCTGCTGCAGTCGATGCGGCGGCACGCCGAGGCCGAGGCGATGCTCCGACAGGTCCTCGAGGCACAGCAGAAGACCCTCGGCAACGCGCATCCCGACGCGACGGCCACCGCGCAGGACCTCATCGCGTTGCTGACCGCCACAGGGCGCCAGGCTGAGACCGCGCCCCTGCACAGGCGAATGCTTGACGGGCTCGGGGAGTCCCTCGGGCCGCAGCACACGGCCACGCTCTTCTCTATGGATGCCCTCGCTACCATGCTGCAGGCGGAGGGCAAGTGGGTCGAGGCAGAGGAGTTTGCCCGGCGCGCCCTGGAGGTTCGCGAGGCGACATTGGGGGCTGGTCACCCGCAGACGCTAGCATCGGTCAGTTCCCTCGCGCGGCTGTTGCGAGCGCACGACCGTCCCGAGGAGGCGGAGCCGCTGCTTCGGCGCGCGGCGAAGGGCCGCGAGGAAGCGCTGGGGCCGCTGCATCCGGATACTCTGTCTTCAACGTTCGGCTTGGCAGGAGTGTTGGTCGTGCTCGGCAAGAGCACAGAGGCCGAGAAGCTCCACTGGCAGACCCTCAGGGGTCGGGAGGAGACTCTAGGAACGGCGCACCCCGACACACTCTCCTCAATCACCGCCGTGGCGAGCATCCTCCAGAGGAGTGGCAAATCGTCCGAGGCGGAGCCCATGCTGCGCAGTACCCTGGACGCGAGGGAGACGACCCTCGGACCCTCACACCCGCAGACGCTGGGCTCGGTCAACGACCTGGCGGTGCTGCTTCAGAGGCTCGGGTCCCTGGACGAGGCAGAGCAGCTGCACCGCCGGGCGCTGTCCCGTCGGGAGGAGGCGCTGGGCGGTGAGCACCCCGACACGCTATCCTCGATCAACAACCTGGCGAGCCTGCTGCTGACAGCTGGCCGCCACCAGGAAGCCGAGCCCCTTCTGCGGCGGTGCCTGCTGGGCGCCGAGAAGGCCTTGGGCCCCTCACACGCGCAGACACTCGGCGCCAGAAACAACCTCGCCAACCTGCTCGTGGCCGACAGGCGCCACTCGGAGGCCGAGCCGCTGCACAGGGAGGCCCTGCGCAGGCGCGAGGCGAGATTCGGACCAAAGCATCCAGACACACTGGAGTCCCTCACCAACCTGGCACGCACGCTGCAGGCCCTCGGCAACAAGGCGGAAGCAATGAAGTTGTTCGAGAAGGCTGTGGAGGTGTCGCAGGAGGTACTCGGGGCGGTCCACCCAGACACCCTGGGCTGCTTGAACAACCTGGCGTACTTGCTGGAGTCGATTGGGCAGTATTCGCAGGCCGAGCCGCTGTACAGGCACGCTCTGGAGGTCGCAGAGGCCACGCTGGGCCCGCACCACCCTGACACCAAGCTTTACAGGAGAAACCTCGAGGAGCTGCTGCCATGGACGAAGGGTGCTGGAGGTGAACTGCCCGCAGCGCGTGAGTCCGCACTAATTCAGCCGCAGCGAGGTGCTGCTGCGAAGGACTCGCTAGCCTCGAGGTGCGCCTCCTGCGGCGCGTGAGCCAGCCGAGACCGCCTTCGGGCCAGGCCGCCACGCTGTTGCGCGCTGCCTTCGCGCGGCGTCTTCGCGCCCAAGCCAGCAAGGTTTAAAGGATCTGGTTCCCCTGAGTCGCTCCCGCGCATGCTGGGCTGAGGGACATGCTGGCCGTGGTGCGCATGCGTTCCTTCTGCCTCCTTGCCTTTCCGTAGTCGTTCCAACATCTTCGCTCCGTTGGGGAATATCGCTGCTAGGCAACCGCTGCTAGTGGGCGGCTAATGCAAGCTTGTGCTACACCCGTGCAATCGGACACATCTGGAACTGACTAATTTGCCGACAGATCCTCGAGATGCACCAACGAGATCTGGAAAAGGCATTCCGATCTTGCCAAGCGAATATATTGAGCCCGCAGAAAGGGAGCCACGGCGGCTCCCCAGGGGAACCTCGCATGCAGACTTTGCAATCCGAGGGCGTTCTGGGATTTACTTCGACGAGGGCCGGTACCCCTCGTAGTCGGAGCATGGGGGGTGAGATCGCAGTGGAACGGAGAGCCCCCCATCATGAAATCGGTTTCAGTTTCGTGTTCGTCTCGTTCGTGCGGGCGAGGCGAAGCTGCGTGGGCGCGTGAGAGGAATGACCCCGCCGTCGCTAGGGCGATTCGGATGAAGTGAACCGCCCCTCCGCCCCCGGTGGGCGCGCGGTGTCCCGGGGTGTCCCGCCGTGGTGTCCTGTGGCCCGTTATAATCCTGTCGGTGTTCCGTCGGCCGTGGACGGGCGGTGACCAGGAGTGTCCAAATTTGGTATCGACAGTGAAGCCGATAGTGAGATCGAGAGTGGGATCGCTAGAATCGGATGGATAGTGATATCAAATGTGATATTGACAGTGAGGTTGACTTCGGCATTATTGTGAGATCGATAGTTAGATCGATCGTGCTATCGATCGAGAAATCTATAGTGAGATCGATAGTTAGATCGAACACGAGATCTAGAGTGAGATCTACAGTGAGATCCACAGTGAGAGTTATAGTGAGATCGATCGAGAATGATCGATCATGTGAGGTCGATAGTGGCATCGGCCGAGTGAGGTCGAAAGCGGGGACGACAGTAGCATTACATCGCAGCGCAATATCGTCTTCACGCGTCGTCGCTGACTCGAGGGCGCGTCACCAGCATCGTCATCATCACACCCATCGCATTTACCAGCAGTTGGTTCTTTCTCACCCGACGGGTGGTCGTGCAGGTATGTTTTCTCAGATGCATCTTAGCATGCCTTTGGAGAGCAGACGGCCATGATCTACCTCACGAAGTGCGTGAGGGTTGTGCCGAAGCGAAGCTCCCTTGGTCCTTCCGAGGGGTCACTTGAGGACCACTGGAAGTTTACGGGGCGCGAAGTGTTTGAGGGGTGTGCCGCCTTGAGGCTCCAATCAGCCGTCTTGAAGGCCAGCGGATCTTTCCTCGAGGTCTATGGGGCACGGAATTAGTATGTGGTGCGCCGAATTGACGCCTCAAGGGATTGCCGGATTGAGGCTCATAGGGAAAATAGCAGCGAATCCATCGCAGTTTACGCGTCTCAGAGGCCTGGGGGCGCAGGAACTGTGCGAGATCACACATCACTAGTATTTTTACGTATCCCAGGCGGGTTCAGGAAATTAGTTGGCGGAATGTGTGAGGCCGCTCCCAGCACGATTTGACACGTGCATCTGATTCTCCTCCAGCATCTTCCATGCCATCATCTACTTCGAAGGTTAAGGCTGGGGCCCGCAGGGAGCCGCGAAATTGAGCCCGCAGAGGGGGAGACACGGCGGGACCCCAGGAGAAATTTGCACGCTGATTATGCAATCAGTAGATGCTCGGGATATGTTATTGACGAGGGTTGGAACCACCGTTTCAGTTTTTCCAAGGGTCATCTTGGCGTCCCTTGGGGGGCAGGCGGCCCTGGGAGTCAACAGAGGGCTTTTGGGGGTCCATGGGTCGCGAAGTGCGTGAGAGGTGGCTCCTCGCAACCTCTCGAGCGAAACAGGTGTTCCCTGCTATGCAAAATCGCCTCCGAATCTGATTTGTAGAGGATATCCCGAGCGAGACAGCAATGTTTTTAGATTATCTCACAACCTCTTCCGACGCAGAATGAATCGAGGATGTCTCTAACGAAACCTCCATGTCGTGAGGATGTCTCAAACGAAACTGCCATTGTGGAGGGTATGCGCGCTGAACCTGATATGATTCAGCATCACCTTGCTGGCGGAGTGTGCGGAGCCGCTCGCAGCATGCAATCATGCATGCTTCTCATTCTTCCTCCGTCATCCCCATCTCATCATCTACTCTCGCGGCCCAACATGGCTGGGGTCCGCATGGGGCCCGCCGAATTAGGTTGTCACGTTCTTCGCGGGCCCATGTAGTCGCATCGGTAGCACTTGCCAGAGTGTTCGTTGCGATTTGGGCACCGCTGGGCGGCGGTAATTTCCCAGGTGCGTTGCGTGAACTGTCTTGGGGGAGAAGCAGTTTCTGTGAAGAGTGATGGCAACCTTCATCGAGCAGATTCCCCATGGGAGTACCCTATCAAAGTCTCACATCACGCCGCTGGACCGTTGGACTGGCGGATTCCGGCGGGCTCATTGGTCGCTTGTTCGGGGCCATCTCTGAGGCGTCTGGGGCGCCTCTTGGTGGCTTCCCGGGGCGCCTCGGGGGCCTATGAAGGACTCCTGGGGCTTGCAGATGGTCTCCGAGTGTTCGCCATCCCCTTCTTGGGGCTGTTTCGGGAGGTTCTTGGAGCGTCGTGCCCTTGAGGGTCGTCTTGGGACTCTCTGGGGGCCTCTTGTGCAGTCTTGAGTTCTGAGGCGACCGTGGGGGCCTCTTGGGCCATCTAAGGCTGCCAGAAGATAGCCCCCCAACAGATCCAACATACTTGCATATGCTTCTGCGAGAATCAATGGTTCTGCCTCCGGGGGCCCTGTGGGTCCTGTTAGGGCCCTCTTAGGGCGTCCTGGGGGCTAATCGGCAGACTTGGAGGCTTCGTGGGCCATCTGAAGACCTCTTGGACCGCCGTGGAGATCCCTTGGGGCACTCCTGTGGCTGCTCTGTAGTGAGGGTCCTGGAGCCAGCGCCCAGGAGTTCTGGCATCCCTGTCGTGACTTTGCCGATGCACTGCCGCGGTATTTCTCCCCTGGGGACCCCCAGGGGGTGTAGAAGTATTTTGAGTTTCGTGCAGGAGATGATCCTGCCGCCTGCGGCAAGTCCCGCCAATGTGCAAGTCTACCGTTCTGGGTGGCGACTATTCGACACGGGAGGCCGGTACGTGTGGCCTTTCGTGTCCCCAGGCGAGGAAAAGACGTGATTGTTGGTGGCATGACGCTTAGTCTCGCCGCCCTGGATGTCCTCGCCACCACCACACTGCCGCTGTCGCCGACGCCGCTCTCTGCCCAGACGTGTCAGTTCCCGGCAGCCGAGCGGCTCCTCGCAGCGCGCGTGCACCAACAGCCGCCATTGCCCATGCAGCGCCTCAAGGTCGTGACCGGGCACGTCGCGCAGACTGGCGGAGGGGGGCCAGCGGGCACCCGGCCGCAGCAGGGCCCGGTGGCGGCAAAGGCACATCACAAGAAGATTTGGTATGCGCCGTACAAGTTCGAGGCATACGGCGAAGAGGAGATCCAGGCGGTAGAGGCTTCCCTGCGGGATGGCTGGCTGGCGCCGGGGCCCCGGACCGAGTTATTCGAGCAGAAGGTCGCGGCCATCTTCGGCAAGAAGTACGGCATCATGGTGAACTCTGGCAGCTCAGGTAACATGATTGGGCTGGCATGCCTCGGCCTCGAGAAAGGCGACGAGATTGTGACCCCTGCTTGCACGTTTTCCACGGCGGTGGCGCCGATCGAGCAGCTTGGCCTCAAGCCGGTATTCTGCGACGTGACGCCCGACAGGTACGTTCCCGAAGTAGACGAGATCCTCAAGAGGATCACGCCAAAAACTAAGTGCGTCTTCATCCCCAATCTGGCTGGCAGCAAAATAGACTGGAAGGACCTGCGCGCCAGGATCCCAAAGGGCATCTATCTCTTCGAGGATTCGTGCGACAGCATCACCTACACCGCGGAGTCGGACATCTCGGTCATATCATTCTACGCGCGCGGCGCCCAGCGACCCCCGCGCGCTGGAGTCTTACTCTTCCTTCACCTCGTCCTTCCTCTTCCTTCACCTCGTCCTTCTCGTCGTCGTCTTCCTCCTGTGTCCGAGGTTAAGTGTGGAAGCGTGCAAGAGAAGAGGAGGAGGAGGAGGAGGAGGAGGAGGAGGCAGAGGAGGAGGCGACCGCCCCCTGGCCTCAACGGTCGCGTAACCGCATCTTCGTTTGCTTTATGGTTGGTACCAGCCGCAGCATATCTCGCCAACCTGTTTTTCTCTGTTCAATCGTGGCCCTCCCCTTCCTTTCGCCGACTGGAACATTGATGCGCGAATCCGTGGTTCCGTGCCTTCAATTAACAGAGGCCCTGTCGTGCAGGACTATGAAGGGAGGAGGACGGAGGAGGAGAAGGGGGATCGGATCGGATCGGTTGTCCGCGGAATGCCCGCTCAGGGCCTCAGCCAGGGGTGGGGGGGGCAGCACAAATGAACACTACAGCCCAAGGAGAAGGGGGAGTGGGGAGGAGGTGGAGGAAGTGGAGGAGAAGGAAGGAGAGGATGCGGAGGGCGGAACAGGGTGAACCCAAGACGCATCAACAATCTTACAATACACCCTCCCTTCCAAGCCCCCCCTCCACAAGTCCCCACAAGTAGTCGAGTCGATTGCAGGCGTGCCATTCAGGCGAGACTCCGTGCGCTAAAAGATCCACCCAACACTCGCCCAGCCAAAAGAAAACGGTGTAGCGATAGCAACGTTTTGAAGAGGGCCTGCCCTCCATCTGTATAGGGACTGCTCATTACAATTTCTGGTAAGCCGATGTGTGGAATTTTCAAGCGAGAGTCTCATGTTGAAGAGGAGCCATCCTCCTCCCGTGAAGCTGTTGCACAGTTTGGAATTTCGGGCCACTGATTGTCAGGAAACTTCAATCCAGAGGAGCGTTTTAAGAACTTGTCCTCCATCCTTGTAGCTGCTGCAAGCTTTCAAGACGAGTGCGCGCGGTGAGAAGGTGCGGGTCCCATTTTGAAAACCACAGCCCCCTCCATCTTCGTATTTGCTGCAAGTGCTCAACTGCGATAGCCCTATGTTGAAAGGCGCCAGCACTCCATTCTTGTAGTTGTTCTATGTTGTAAGGCGACTGTGCGCGGCGTGATCGGTCGATCCATCAGCGATGAAGAGGAGATGCCAACGTGGATGCGTCGACTGACAGACCGGCCGAGTGACATGCTGGGTGATCATTTCTCGGCCAAGTAACCAATATGTGAAAGGGGTGCGAATCGAAAGGAAGGTTTGGGCCTTTTTGGGTGCCTCTGTGTGCCGCGCTGGGGCCTCTCAAGGGCCTGCTGGCGGTCTCGGGGGCCATCTTTGGAGGACAGGCTCCAGAGGCCAGTTTGGATCCCCCCTCCTGGGGCCCCCCGTTTCTTCGGGATCGCCTGAGCCGTCGCGGCGCCTTTTAAGGCCGTTTGAGGGCTCTTTGGGGGGCTTCTTGAGCCGTCTTGGGGGCAATTTTGGCAGATTGTTGAGCCGTTTCGGAGCGCTGGAAGCCTAATACGGGGGAGAACTTTAAATTTTGCATTACACGAAAAATGTCAGCCAGCGTGGACCCCAAGACATGAGCGATTACATTGTGAGTTCTTGATGCTTCACGTGTCCCCACCAGCCCGTAGCCCCCCTGGCTCCAGCCTGGCTCAAGCCCCCCGGCTCAAGCCCGCCCCTGGTCCAGGTTCGCGCCGGGCCCGCTCCGTCGCGATGGCTTCCGGCGGCGGCGGCCCCTCGAGCGCCGCCCTGCGGCGGCGGCAGCGCTTGGCCGCCGCCGCCCGAGACGGGCCGCCGGGTCTTCCGCCTGCCGCCGCCGCCGCCTCCCCCTTGGAGGCCGGCGCGCGGGAGGCGGCGGCGGCGGCGGCTGGCGGCGGCGGCGGCCGGCCCAGCTCGGCTCCCGCTGGCGCCTGGCCGCCGCCGCCCTGGCTGGCGGCGGTTGCCGCCGCCGCTGCCGCTGCCACTGCTGCTGCCGGCTCCCCGCCGGCGGCACGGTTAACCGTAAGTGTGTAGTGCTAAAGTCGCAAGTGCACAGCAGTAGCTGCACAGTTGCGTTCTCGATGGAGCGCACGGTGCACGGCACAGCAAAGTTAAACCCAATGCTACAAGCCAATGCTAAAAGCCAATGCTACAATCCAATGCTAAAAGCCAGTGCTAAAAGCCAATGCTAAAATCCAAAGCGAAAACCCAATGCTCAAAGCCAATGCTAAAAGCCAATGCTAAAAGCCAGTGCTAAAATCCAATGCTACAATCCAATGCTAAAAAGCAATGCTAAAAGCCAACGTTACAAACCAATGCTAAATGCCAATGCTAAAAGCCAATGCTAAAGTCCAATGCTAAAATCCAATGCTAAATTCCAATGCTGAATTCCACTGCTAAAACCCAATGCTAGAAGAAGACCAGCACGGCACAGCAAGACCAGCGCGGCACAGCAAGACCAGCACGGCACGGCAAGACCAGCACGGCACAGCGAGACCAGCACGGCACGGCCAGACCAGCACGGCACGGCAAGACCAGCACGGCATGGCAAGACCAGCACGGCACAGCAAGACCAGCACGGCACGGCAAGACCAGCACGGCACGGCAAGACCAGCACGTCACAGCAAGACCAGCACGGCACAGCAAGACCAGCACGGCACAGCAAGACCAGCACGGCACAGAAAGACCAGCACGGCACAGCAAGACCAGCACGGCACCGCAAGACCAGCACGGCACGGCAAGACCAGCACGGCACGGCAAGACCAGCACGTCACAGCAATACCAGCACGGCACAGCAAGACCAGCACGGCACAGCAAGACCAGCACGGCACAGAAAGACCAGCACGGCACAGCAAGACCAGCACGGCACGGCTGGGTCCCCTTCGAGATTCTGGCCCGAGCACACCGTTGGGTGGGTCCCAGGGCCGATTTTTTTACTTTGGGCATTGGGGGGGGGATCCTCCTGCGTCGGCGATCATATCATCATCATCATCATCATCATCATCAACAACATCAACATCATCATCATCTCCGTCATCATCAACATGCAGCCCAGTATCATCACCAGCGTCATATTCATCGACGTCCTCATCAGCATCATCAGAATCATCGTTGTCATCAGCATCGATGCTCACCCGCCATCATCCTCCATCCTCCTCCTCATCACCCTCCTCGTCCTCCTCCTCCTCCTCCTCCTCCTCATCCTCCTCCTCCTCCTCCTTTTCCTCCGTCGCCATTTTGGCTCAAGTCCGTAGCGGTTGTGCTCAGACTTGGCATTTTGGCGTGGGGGAGGGGCGGCCCCCGACTGCTCCGAGCCTCCTCCTCAGCCTGCCCAGGCTGGAGGCTCTTCGCTTCACGTACACATACTTTCCGAGGTGTGCAGCCTCGAATGACCAAACAGCATGCCCCTTGGGTTCTTTCTCGCACTGCTGCTGCCGACGATTGGAAGCTGGCCGCGGCAAAGCCTGAGTTCCTCAAGCGTTGGACATGCGGATGTGGTAAGAACAGGCGGACGGCGAACAACTGCTTCCAGCGCGGCGCCTCCCTCCACGCCCGAGAGCCCTGGGTTGAGCAGCCTGCGGTCCCCGCCGAGCCTCGGGCAGCTCCGAAGCCAGGGCGCTGGCGCAACGGACGAGTGGCAGCGGATGGAAAGGCGGGGGGCAAGGGAGCTCCCAAGGGGGGCAGGGCCGAGGGAGGCAAGGGTCAGCATGGGGAGACGCGTCAGCCTCTTCGCTCTGGCCCCCAGTTTGCCAATGGCTCAGACCCCATGGCTTTCAATGTCAAGCAGATGCAGCGTGAGGAGGTCCAGCAGCTGGCAGCCTTGGCCGAGAAGCACGGCCTCGCGATGGTCTCCAGCCAGTGCAAGCTCCGCCTCTTGGAGCTGGATCGTCTTGCTACTGCCCCTGCCGCGCTCCCGCCCGAGAAGCATTTGCACAGGTTGGTTGAAGAGAGAGACGCCCATGTCAAGCGGATGGAGAAAGAACTCGACCTGGTTGACAAGTGGGAAAAGAGTATGGCTCGGCAGAGGCAGAAGATCCAAGATCTCAGCGACGAGCTGGACTCCTACGACGCTCAGATTGCAGGCTTCAAACTCAGGCTCACCGAGCACTCCCAGCAGGCAGCCGACGCCGAGGCTGCCGCGTCTGCTGGTGCGCGCTTGGACTCGCTCCTGGACGGCTCTTTCAGGATCGACTGTGGGAACCTGTTCGAGGTGGGTGACGAGGGGCATGAGCTGTCAGACTCGGACAAGCAGGAGCTCCAGCAGCGCAAGCAGCAGCTGGAGGCACTCATTACAGACAATGCAAAATCGCTCTTCGCACAGGCAAAGGAGCACTTCGAGAAGCTCAAAGCCGAGCACGCTGCCCTGTGCCCCAGGCTCACGAAGAAGCGCAAGACCGAGGATGGCACCGCGAGCGGGTCGGCAGGTGAGGCAGCGGCAGCCTCCGGCCCTGGGCAGGGCACCGCCCAGGCGCCACGGCCGCAGGCGGGCCCCTCGGTGGAGATGCCCACAGCGGTGCCTGATGTTCGGACTCGTGCTCGGGACAGCAAGGCCAAGTTGGTGCAGGCAGGGGCCCCCGAAGGCGCCGTTGCCTGAGAGGGCCCAGCCCTATGGTTCTGAGGGCGCTCAGCCAGTGCGCCCGAGAGGCCGCTCGCCGCTGGACAGGTTGCCAACATTCTGGGCTTCGAATCCAGAAGACCTAGATTGGCCAGGCCTGTGCTCCCCTGTCGCAGCTGCAGCTGGCCCAGACGAGCGGTTGCTGGCTGGCCGTTGGCACCCGCAGCCAGCGCCTGCGGCCATGGGGAGGCCGCCGAGGGGCGCGGGGGCAGGGGATCCAGCCCCCGACCGTCGAGCCCCGCGCCCACAAGGACAACCCGTTCGGCTACCCGCTCTAAATCTACTGGCACGAGTGGATCGTGGGCGCATTCTGCTGCGGCTGCTGGGGCACAGGCCCCCATCGGGGCCAGCAGCGACGCCGCCGCCGCGGAGACCCCAGCAGTCTGGGGGACCGCCGCCGCCGCGCCTCTGGTACCTGAGGGGGCCCAGCCACATGAGCGACACGGAGGGGCAGAGGCCTCTCCCTCGGCCAGCGCGAGCGCCGCCGCCGCGGAGGCCCCAGCATCCCGGGGACCCGCCGCCGCCGCGCCGCTGGCCATTGGAGAGGCCCAGCCACATGAGCGACATGGAGGCGCCCCAGTGGGGCTCATACGTCGCCACGCGGCCGGCCCCGATGGCACGCACTGCTCGCCTCTAGCCCTAGCGGCATCTGAGGTTGAGCATCGGGGGGCCTCGACTGGCGAGAACGCGAGCCTGAGCACGAGAGACCCCGCAGGGGCAGGTCGTGACCCTCCCCCGCTGGGTACCCTGTCCACGGGGAAGTCATCCGTCGCCGTGAAGAATGATGGTGGAAAGCTCTTGGCTCAGGCAGGGGTCGTGACTGCGGTCGCCGCTCAGCCACCTTGCACTCAAGACAGGGGGGCCAAGGTCACGGACCCTCTCAACGACGACGCGCCCACGCTGATCACGTACAACTGCAACGCTAGTTCGACGGCTCAGGCGTTCATGGAGAGGACGCACCACGATGTGAAGCGCGAGGTTCACCACTATTGCTTTCAGGAGACGCGTTTGCTGCAGGGGAGCGCGACGTCCCCAACCTCGCGGGCAGGCAAGGCGGGCTTCACGAAGCACGCTGGGGCGGCCGCGGTCACAGGCGAAGGGGCCCTGGAGCACTCAGGAGGAGTGGCAATACTGTCGCGGTCCTCGGTCGGGGCCAGGTCCTTGGAGGAGGCGTTCCCTGAGAGAGTGAGGCATCGCCTGGTCGCCCAGCTGGTTTCAGTGACGTCGGATGTCCAGCTTGTTTTCGTCTCGGATTACCTGGTGACGAACGAAGGCCTGGGCCCGACAAACCAGGACTGGCTGGCAATCTTGGGCGAGTTCATTGATGCATCGGAGTGGCCTGTGGTGGTCGGCGGCGACTGGAACATTCTTGTGGACGAGATCGCTGCCTCTGACTGGCCAGGCCGCTGGCATTCGCAGTCTGTTGCGCCCGAGGACGACGCTTGCAATAGCAATATCTTTGACTTCTTTATGATCTCGCAGTGTCTCCCCCCATATGGTTTTAGAGTCCAGGCGTTTTTGGACACGCCCAGGGGCCCACGCGCAGCGGTTTCCCTGGAGCTCAAAGGCCTATCGGGCCGTGCTAAAGTGAGGCAGTGCGTTGTGCCCTGCGGTTTTCCGCTCGACCCACCCACCGACCCAGACGGATCGATGGTCCCAGGGCCCGATCTTTCAGGCAGTGCTTGGTCTTGGAAAGATGGGCCCCTCCCTCCGAGGCCCCTGGGGGCGGCCAAGGAATGGTCTAAAGCTGCAGAAGTTTTTTTGACCAGCTCGCGCCAGATCCCAGCAGGGGACGGGGCCAAGCACTCAGGCCGAGCGCAGGGATGCCAGTTTCAACTGATGCCGCTCCGTGCAGCCTGGGGTCGCGAGCTTGCGCGTCGCTCGACGGCCAGCACGGCGAAGTGGCGGCAGCTCCGACGAGTGCTGTCGCAGCCGCGACCCCGCCCCCACAGTACGGCGCTAGCGAAAGCGCGGCCTGCTTTGAGGCCGCGGGACGTGCCAGCCGCGAAGCGGTTGAAGCGGGCCCTCAGGAGAAGATGACGATGATGGCGGCAGCGGTGCAGCCCCCCCCATTTTGCTGCTGCGCTGGCCGCGCGCTCCTCCCGCCGGCGTTGACGCGCCAGGCGGGTCCCTCCTTCCGCCACGCGAAGCGGGCCTCGCCGCCGGTGCCGTTGGACACCGAGGCAAAGCCCAGGGTGGGTGGGCAAAAGAGGGCCCCTTTGGGCCCTGGGAGGGCTTTGAGCCCCGAAGGCTTGAGCGGGAGAGAGGGAGAGGGAAGGGCAAGCAGAGGCAGGGGCAGGGAGAGGAGAAACCCAAGCCGACTGGGGAGGGCGGGGCCCAACCGTTTAGGACAAACAACTAAGACCCCGCCCCCACAGTACGGCGCTAGCGAAAGCGCGGCCTGCTTTGAGGCCGCGGGACGCGCCAGCCGCGAAGCGGTTGAAGCGGGCCCTCAGGAGAAGATGACGATGATGGCGGCAGCGGTGCAGCCCCCCCCATTTTGCTGCTGCGCTGGCCGCGCGCTCCTCCCGCCGGCGTTGACGCGCCAGGCGGGCCCCTCCTTCCGCCACGCGAAGCGGGCCTCGCCGCCTTTGTTCTATAATACTGGTGCTGCTGCCAGTGCCCCTGCACACTGGCCGCCTGGCGGATTCTACGCGCCGGCGTGCTGTGTGGGCGCCCTGATGGGCGTCGCCAAAACTGGGTGCCAGGCGCTGTGTTGCCGGCACCGTCTAGGCACTGAGTCACGCATCGCCTGGCGTATGCGCCGGCGTGCGTGTGGGGCCCGACTGGCCCTCCTGTCTGCCGACTGCCGCCAGGCAACTGATGCCGGCGTGCGCGGCTGTCCTCCGTGAGGCTAGGCCTTGGGCTCGCGCTGGTGCCTTGATTGCCGGCGGAGCCTGACCTCGGGCTGAGGCCCGAGGGTATCGTCGTTGGCGCTCGGCACGGGCCGGTACTTGGCACCCCCGTCCGCGCCGCGGCCTCCAGATCTCCCGGCTCCCCGCCTCCACAGGTGCCCAAGGTGCACAGGGCGGGCAGGGTCCGGCCCCTGACAGAGGGGGTTCCCCGGGCCGGCGCTGGGGCGCGGGCCCGTGCCTGCGCATGAATTCAAGCGCTGCGGCCGCACTGGGCCGTCATATTGCCAGCTACTGTATCACAGCTGGCGTCAGTATGCCCGGCGCGACCAGGCTTGGCATGGAGAGCCGGCGTGCCAGGCGGGTTCCAGCGTGGTCCTCGTCCAGGGCTGCAAGGGGACCCACAGTATCCCAGGCACTAGTGGGGCCTGACGGACGAGCCTATACGCATGCTTCTGCCGTGAGGTATTAGCCAGTGCTGAAGGCACGGGCGGGTGTACTCTGCGAGCGCGCGGCTACTCGCCGGCGGGGCAGGTGGCTGGTGGCTGCACCCAAGCACGCACGGCGTGAAGCCGGCGGCTTGGGTTGGGCGCACGCCAGGTGCGCAAGCACCGGCGGCGCCCGCTGCGGCCTCTCATGGGCTTTCACGCCTGGCGCTCTCGGCGCCGGCGGCAGCTCTGCTGGGGGCGCTGTCCTTCGCCGGGTTGGTCAACGAGGAGGTGTCCCTGGCCATCTTGCCGGAGATGCCCTTCATCGGCTCGTGCGACTCCCACAGGTAGCCGTGGAACGCGTCCGACTGCCAGCGCCCGAATCGGCGCACTCGGGAGAGGTCCTCGGTCACGTGGTACATTGCAGTCGCCCCGCCGATCCTCAGGGAATGGCTGCCGATCTCCTCTCTGGAGAGGCCGGCGGCCAGCCCCGCGACCGTCAGGAAGTGCTGCACCTCTGCCCTGCGGATCGGTGTACCTGACGCCCAGCGGAAAAGGGGCAGCCGTTCCTCGGTGCCCTTTATCCGCTGAGGATGGTGAGCCTGGAGCCGCTCCATCGCCGCGATCGGGCAGAGCGACGTGCCGGCGCGGTAGTGGTTCCTCACCGTCCCGACATTGAGCTGGTCCGTCTTGCTGCCCTTGATGTAGATCACCATCTCGTCGGCGTCCTGGAAGCTGGCCACTCGCTTCCCCTCCTTCTTGGGCTCCACGTCCTCCCCGTGCAGCACGCGCTCGAAGGACCACGAGCGCCCGTCCTGGAGGAGGTACTCTGAGGCCCTCAGGAGGAAGAAAAACGCTGTCACGATAGCCGCCCAGATGACCACTGCATCCTCCTCGGGGAGCTTGGCCTCCTGCTGGAGAAAGCCGCGGAGCCATTCGAGCATGGCTGGCGTGACGGGCTTCTTCCGCTTGGTCTCGGGCCCCTGCCAGCGTTTCAGCCCTGCCAGCGTGCTCCAGAGGCGGCCTCTGTGGAGCAGGGGGTCTGAGTAGCCGGCCACCAGGTGGGCGTAGCGCACCGCGAAGAGCTTCTGCTTAATGGTCCCCTCGGTCCTCCCGACGACCCGCGCGAGGAGGACGGCGAAATTGATGAGCGCCTCCTCGTCGGCCAGGCGCTCCTCGCGATCACGTCCTGGGAGCCAAGGGCTGAGCCCTTGCGCCTGGCGCGCGGCCACCCAGAGCCGCCATCCTCCCTCGTAGCCTGCCCTTGTGCCTTCGCTGAGTTTCTGCAGCATGGCCTCCATCTTCTGCTGCGCGAGCCAGCCGGCGTAGTTGGCTCCGCCAGGCTCAGCGCGGCCGGCGGGGGCGAGCTCCTTCCCGGGGTAGTTGGTCTTCCGAGCTACGCCCAGCGCTTGCGGCCTTACCAGGTTGGTTGCCGGCATCTCTTTGGCACGCCGAGGTCTCTTTTTGCGAGGGCTCTTCGAGCGAGTTACACTTTTGTCTAGCTTGACCTTCTCGGCGGCTGGGGCCTCGCGGGGTCCGATGAGCGTGTCCTCGTCGATCATCTTGAAGCAGGCTGCCTGGGCACGCCGGCGATTCTTGTGCATCTCGTCGGTGAGCGCTCCTCCGGCCCTTGCCTCGTCCTCTGCTGCCGGCGCCAGGGCGGGCTGATCCGGTGCCTGTGCCCAGGCGCGGAACCAGCGCTTGGTGGCCTCCCACGCAGCCTGCTCCTCTGGATCATGGCACACCCCGGCCCGCTGCGTGTTGGTGTTGTCGAGCGCCTCTGTCACCGCGGTCAGCACTGCCTCCGCGGTCCTCGGCGGGAGCGCCCTGGCTGCGCCTTCCAGGAGTTCGTCCTCGGTGGAGCCCTGGGCTCGCAGGTGGGTCCACTCGTCGTTGGTCCCTCCCTGCACTCGCCAAACCTTTTTGGAGTGTCAGGGCGCGGACCGTGCCCCCGCCCCCTCCGGTGACGCGGAGGAGCGTCGCCCCGGGTCCTTGGAGCTCCGCCCCGGGCCAGCGGATGGTGCCCACCGGCCCCTCCTCGCTGTAGATCAGGTGCTTCGCTCCATCCTTCTTGAGGTGCCCGACTGGCTTGAGGAGGAGGGGGTCGCTGGTGGATTGGATGCGGGGGCCCCATGACACTTCGCCCTGTTGGTCGAGCCACAGGTGGTCTTTTCCCTTGTCCAGGAGAGGCTGGACGCTGGCAGCTCGGGAGCAGGCCGGCGGCATGTTAATGCACGCCAGGCCCACTCCCGCTTTCCGACGTCCGCCCACGAGCACCCGCCTGGTCCGCGTCGTGGCGTCCCCGTGGTGCGCGCAGACCACCTCGAACTTCGAGACCATGTAGCCCAGCTGCTTGAGTGCCTTCTCGAACCTGGCTGTGTCTACCCCGGTCGGGGCGTCCACGACCACCACTTCAGGGCTCTCCTGAGTTGCTGCAACGAGGAAAGCCTCCATCTCTCGGCCCTTGGGGTCTAGGGACAGCGACGCCATGAGCCATCCCGCCTTCTGGTTCTCCTCGGGCTCCGATCCCCCGAGGCGCTTGAAGGCCTTCGTGTACGGGTTGATGAGACTCCCCACTTCTCGGCCCAGCTTCCCGCGGAGCGGGAGAGCTCTCGGCAGCCCATGTCCTCGCTGAAGCGCTCGGTGTCGAAGGGCAGCCTCGGCCGCGGGGCCCGTCTCCCCAGGGAGTCTGAGAAGGCGCTCCTTGGCGTCTTCCAGTATCTGGCCCCAGGCTGCGGGAGGCTCTAGGCGCTTCCATCCTGGGGCGGCCAGCGTGTCGTGAACCTTCTTGACCTCTTCGCGGGTAAGCCAGTCGGCCACCTCATTGTGGTAGGTCCTCACGAAGAACGAGACGATGCGGCACCTGTGCATGGCTTCGATCCTTTCCACCAGACGAATCAGGTGGCGGGCCAGGGCGTTCTTGGGGCTTCTCTTGGTGAGCCAGGCCTTCACATTCTGATTGTCCGTGACGTAAAACACCAACTCGCCTTCCCACTTCGAGCCCTGCTTCGTGGCCAACGCGACCACCGCCAACAGCTCGACCACCGCTATGATCCTGCCCTCCTCGCCGCTCTCGCCTCCGACCGCGTGACTCAGGGCCTCGAGCAGTGGTCCGGCGTCCGCGGCCATGCACTCCGGCGTCGGCGCGGCATCCCCTGCAGTTGCGCCCCCCCAGTCGATGGCACCGATCGAGGAGGTGGTAGCATCTCCGCCTGTCCACCGCGTGGCACGTGCTGTTCCCGGCAAGGCGAGGCGTTCGCGCACCGACAGAGCCTGCGTGAAGCTGGCCTGGAAAGTCGTGCTCCAGGCCTCAGGGACGTCGAAGAGCATCCTCAGAAACCCCACCGACGCGTCCCACTCCTCCCAGGCGAGCTCGACTTCCTCAGGCGTACCTTTCGGCTCTGCCCAGCTCGTCCCGCTGCTGAGGAGCCGGTCCAGGGCGGGGAGCTCGGGGCGGAGGGCCGGCTGTGCTGACGCCCAGAACTGGGCACAGCCTCGCAGCTCTTGGGCGACCTTCAGCGGGACCCGCCTGGATCCTCTGAGCTCCGGGAGGGCGAGCAGGTACTGAGCCTTGATGCATTTGGGTTCTGGGAGCCTAACCACCTTCGTGTCGAAGTTCATGTGGAGGCCCCAGATCAACTGCTCTGCCGCGAACTCCCCCTCGACGTCCAGTTTCTCCTCGTTAACTGCGTCCGGGCCCCAGACTCGCTTCATGGCCCCGTCGAGCTCCTCGGCCGAGAGCCAGGGTCGGAGGCCCACCAGCGGCTCGAGGACAACCCCGTCGTCCATGAGCCACTTGGAGGCGTACCTGACGGTATCGTTGATCCTGGGCGCCGGCGGCTTCCTCCTCTCGTGCTCGCTCTTGGCCGCCCAGGCGAACGCCATGTACTCGCCCGGGCTGCCGGCCCAGCCGAAGACCAGCACGCCGTGGATCAGGATAACTCGCCCTGGCACCCCGACCTCCTTGCCCGGGAGCGTCGTCCCGAACTCTGGCACGGCAGCTGGCTCCAGGTGGTGCCACTTGAAGGCCCTGGCCACGTCGCGCTTCGCCACCACCTGCTGGACGCCCGGGTGCCTCGCCTCCCACCAGAGGCTGAGCCTCGCAAGCCCCCTGTGAAGGGGCTGCTTCGCTGGCGGGTGCTGCTCCTTCGGGGAGAAGGCGTTGGCCGCCCGCATGTCGCGGATCGGCCAGCCCTCTTTCGAGATGGTCCGATCCGGCAACATCTTGGGGACCCTCCCGCTGGGCGACTCGACCAGCGCTGAGGCGGCGAGCACGTCCTCGACCTCATCCGAGGCCCAGAGGACAACGCCGTAGCGGCTGTCCTTCCAGGCCTTCTCGAACATCTCCAGCGCGTGGTCCACCGCCGAGGAGTGCGACTTGGCCTGCGTGCGCGTCCGCTCCTCCGTGCGTCGCACGGGTACCCCCCCGGTGGCCATGGCCCGGAGGTAGGCGGCGTGGTGCGGGTCCAAGGACTTCTGCACGTCTTCCTGGAGTACGCCGCCCAGCGGGTTCCCATGGACCTCCTCCCGCGCGTGCTTCAGCAACTCGGCAGCCCTCTCGATGCTGCCGGCGAGACGGAGGGGTGAGTTGCCCCGCTTCACGACCTCTGGCACCTTCTCGGGCTGGAAGGTGGGGTGGTCTGCGCACCACTTGACGTAGGCGCGCGCCTCCTCCTGCGCCCTCCCACCGCTCGGTGCCGCCGGCGCCTCCCCCAAAGGGGGTCCCCCACGGCGGCCCCCCCGCGGAGGGGGCGGCCAAGGGGGCGGCATCATCGGCGGCATGCCCGGCGGCCTGCAGATTTGCCCTGGGAGGAGCGGGCGCCACCCCGGAGGCCTCACCAGGGGCCTGACTGCGTGATCTGGGGGCACGAGCCGCCTTGCTGGATCATCTTGGCGGGGTCTGGGCTGCGATGGCTCTCCCTTGGAGGTGGCGCGCAGCTGGGCACCCAGCGATCTCGGCTTGGGCCTGAGTGTGAGCTTCTCTCCGGACGTCCCTGCGCTGCCGGCGTCTGCCCTCCCAGTAGGGGGGTCTCCGCTGGAGGTTGTCGACCTGCCTGCGGCCCGCCTGGCTGCTTCCACGACTGTCATTGCCGAGCGGCTTCGCCTCGTTGGCGCGGCCTTCTGGGGGATCGTGGCGGGGAGTCTGCTCCTCCGATGCTGGGCTGGGTCTGAGGGGGGTTCCAGTACCTCGGGCGGCGGAGGTGCGCTCGGCGGTGGCTCTGCGCCTGCGGCGGGGGCGGGGCCTCCGCTGCCGCTGGCCCCAGGAGAGCTCTGGAAAGTCTCCTCCCTGCTCCGCCTTGCCGCCTCTGCTTGCCCGGGCCAGAGGCTCAGAGGATCTGGGTCCTCTGGGAGAGGGGGGTCTATTCCCTCCTCAGTCCTCGCGCACGGCTTCTCCACCACCTCGACTTCCGAGCTCTCGGCGGAGTCCGCGTCGTCGCTCGGGGGTTCCTCCTCCGCCTTCTCATGCACGATTCTTTGGCGCTTCTTCGCGGGGGTGTCGTCCAGCTCCCCTGCTTTCACCATCTTGCGGGTCAGCCTCTCGAGGATGTCAACGTACTCGCTCGCGATCCCGCCTTGCTCTTCGCAGGGGGTGCCGGTCCCGCTCCGCGGTAGATCCTCGAACATGGAGCTGATGCCCTCGATCAGGAGCTCCCGCGCTTTCCTCCTCCGATCAGGTCCTGTGGGATCGTCGGCTGGAACCCCGAGCAGGTTATTCAAGATGCACTCCGCTTCGTGGCACTTGTTCTCCCCATCCAGGATGGCCGAGGGCAACGGGGTCTCGTCCTCCCAGGCTGGATCGAGAGGGGTGGCCACGCTCTGCCCGCTGGGGGGTTCCGAGCTGGCCCGGCGGGGATGCCTGGCTTGCGCTTGCTCTGCCTCGCGCTTGCCGGCATCCCTCGCGCGACGGGCCCGGCGGCGCTCCTTAGCCTCTGCCAGCTGTATCTGCAGTTCCTTGATGCGCTTCTCCTCCTCCTCCAGGACACCTACCTCGGCGGCTCTGGCAGCTTCGAGCTTCCTCCTTATGCTCTCCAGCTTGACGCTGTCGGCTGAGCTGCCGCCGCTGCTGGACCCTCCAGCGGGCGCCTCGCGGCTTTGTCTCTGGAGGGTCTGGGCGGCAGCCTGCTGGAAGCGCTTCCCTCCTGAGTGCGGTGGGGGGGCCCGCCTGTTCCAGACAACGCCAAGCTCTGGGCTGCCAAAGCCCTGGGAGCTGGCGCGGTCGGCGATCCTCAGCGCGACACTGCGGTGGGACGCGGGAGTGGCCCCGCTGCGGTGCCACGGCGCTTCCTCGCGCTCCTCGTCCGCAGCCCTCTTGATCCAGCGTGGCGCCCAGGCTGCCCAATTCCCGATGTCTTCTTTCCCGATCCACAGGATAAGGCGTTCCCCGAGTTCGACACGATCGTCGTCTTCTAAGGGCGGTCCCTCGGCTCCTGCGGTGTCCCCCTCGTCGGTGTAGACGAACAGGCGGAGCTCCTCGGGACTGAGAACGTCGTCGCGCAGCCACCTGCAGGTCATGGGGACGCTCTGGAGCTCGTGCGCGTACATGGGGGCCCCAGGGATCGGTATCCATCGGTCCCCGCGCTGTGGGAGGAGCACCTTGACTGGCTCATCGGCTTGCTGCTCGGCTTGCCTGGACTTCTTGACCCTCCTGGGCGGCTCCTTCTCTTCTTCTTCCTCCTCTCCTTCTCCTTCGTCTCCCCCATGTTCGTCGTCTCCACCATCTCCTCCAGGGCCCGGTGGTGGCGCTCCTCGGTCGGGGTCCCTCTTTCTCGCCTTGTTGCGCTTCCACCCTCCTCTCTTCTTGCCTCTGTTCGCGCACTGCCATCCTTTGAGCCCTGCTGGATGGTCGCCCTCCGCCTCCTTCTCCGTGACTGGCACGTTCTGGAAGCGAAAAGGAGGGGGGGGGTCCGCCAGGTGAACCCTGTCGCCGGCTCCCGCCGCCATCTTGTCTCCGGCCCTCGTCGTGACGATGGGCTCAAGCTTCTTCAGGAGCTTCGCAGGGGGGGTCCCCGCCCCCGCAGCCTTGACGACCTCGGCCCATGCAGCGCACAGTCTCGTCGGGCACTGGCCGGCGTAGCGGGTGCGTCGTAGTCCACGCTGACCGACCTGGAAGCCGAGGGTGCTCAACTCCTCCCGCAGGGCCTTGGCCAGCGGGGGGGTTCCGCTGGGGATGCGCCCGCCACCGCGCAGGCATGGGGGCGACCGGTGTGAGATCTTGGCCACAAAGTTGTCGGCTCGGTCGCGCCCGTAGTACAAGGCCACGGCGCCCTCCGGGAGGTCCTCGAAGGCCTTCCCGGTGCGTGGTTCAACCCGGCTCCAGTGGAAGTTCACGGGCCCCAGCTTGCCGACGAGGTCGTTCAGCGGGCGCAGCAGCTCGGGTCCGAGCTGTGGGGTTTCCAGGGTCTTGGTATCTGCGGCGAGACCCTGGGCCTGCACGCCTGCCAGGGCCAATCGATTGGTCAGGCTCAGGATGTCTCTCTGCTCGGACTGGCTGAGCGAGAGCTTGGAGGAGTTGTAGTGGTCGATCTGGGTCTGGGTCAGGTCGTAGGGGAGAGGCCCCTCCAGGGCGACGCGTTCGTGCTGGTTGGTGCAGCGCCTCGCCAGAGAGAGCGCCCAAGGGTAGAGGCCCTTCGAGACCATCCAGAACGTCAGCTTGCGGTGCCGTTTCGCAGGCTCTTCTGGGGGACCTAGCCCCCACTCGCACATGGCGACGGAGATAATCCGTGCTCCTGTGCGCTTCTGTAGCTGCCTGATCCTGGCCCTGTCCCAGATCTTCGGGTAGCGCCCGTCGCTGGCCGTGTTCTCGAGCATCCACTCCCGATCGTTGGCGTCGAGGCGCTCGCAGAGGTCGGCGGCGAAATCGGTCATGATGTTGCTGTCGATCTCCGCCTGGACCGTCCCGTCGCCGTCCGGGTGCTCGAACGTGCGGGCCCCGCCGTTCTTGAGGCACCAAGCTGAGTGGGTCGTGCATGGGGGGGCCAACTGGTGGACGTTCGCCTCGTCGGGGCCTGGCGCTGCCCCAGCGTCGAGGAGGAGCCTCTCCCGCACTTGGGGATCGAGGATGTCGTGCTCCTCCTGGGGCCCGGTCTGGGCCAGGGGATCCTGGAAGTACTCGACGGACGGGGCCGTCTGGAGTCCAGCTTCTCGCATCGCCTTGGTCCAGTTCCCTGTTCCTGCGAAGATCTCGCGAGTGCGGATGCCCCACGCGAAGGCGGGTCTGCGCAGGAGGGGTGCGAGGCCTGAGAAGTCCTCTTCCTCGAGCTCCTGGTTCCCGACGGCGCCCTCACGCGTTGGGAGCTGAGCCTGCTGCATACGTTTGCAGTGCATGCAGGGCGGGGGTCGGCTAGGTATCACGGGCCCCGCGACCTCCTCTGACTCCAGGTACATCTCCCAGCCGACTGTGAGCAGCTCGCGGACGGGCTTCCCTGCTAGTGTCCAGGTCTTGAGGATCTCCCCAAACGCCCGACCTCGCTTGTTGGGACTCTGGCCGCCGATGACCGGCGGCCTGAGCACCCGCATATGCCCTCGGTGGATCATGACGTGGACCTCCCTCTCGCTGGTCTGCGTCGGCAAGACGGAGTCGATCTCGAGCTGGTTCCAGTGGTTGATCCTCCAGACCCGGACGGTGGTCGTGTTGAGGGCACTCAGGGGGAAGACCGAGATGCACCTGAAGTCCTTGTCGTGGTGCGGGTGCTGGACATCGTGGCAGTGCGTCCGGAGCTCGGCTTCACGTGGCGAGACGAAGGGAGGTGCGTCCCCCAATGCGGCGGAGGCGGTGGTGGCTCCATCCCACAACTCGCGGCGGAGCTGAGCAGCCAGGGCCTTCACGGCCGGCGCATCGGGCTCCTTATCCTCCCAAAGCAGGGCGGCCGCGATGTGGAGCACCAGACACTGCCTGAGCTCTGCGTCACCTTCCTTGAGGCCGAGCCGGGTTCGCATCTCCTCGTCGGGCTGAAGCTCGTCCTGGAAGTCGAGATAGTCCCATTCTTGGTCTTGCACCGTGAGCTTCCCGCGGCCTACCCCAGCCTCCTCGTCCCAGGAGGCTCCTCCAATGCTGAGGTCCTTTGTGCTGCTCCTCCCCGCCTTTGATCCCAGCTTGTCGAGGGCCCGACCGGCTTCCTCGGCGAGGGTTGGCCCCCCGTCCCGAGTCGCCTCCAGCAGTATCTCCTCCAAGCTCAGGGAGATGCCCTCTGAGCTGGCACGTGCGAGCCTGGCCAGGGCGTGTGAATGCAGGTAGTCGCTGATGTCGCCCAGCGTCGCGATGGCCCCGCTCTCCAAGATCTTCTCGATGATGTTCCATCTTTCGAGAGCAGCTGGATGAGTCGTCTCACCAGCCCCTTCCACCGCGGGAGCGTTGGCGTGGGCGCCCAGCAACCAGTCCTCCTCGGGACCCTGGACGGCCTGCCTGAGCTCCTCCTCGAGGGCGGTGGTCTGGATCTCGTCGAAGGCAGCCGGGGGGGACCAAACAGCCGGCGAGCCTCCCGCTCGGCTGCCTCCCGCAGAGGCCCCGGGACCTTCTCCGGCGCTTCCCCCAGCCCTTTTGCTGTCCGCCTCGGCCTTGGCCTGGGCCCTGAGCTGAGCCACCCGCCCGTCGACCGAGGCGGGGTCGACCTTGGCGCCAGACTTCAGGCCGCCGCGCCTGATGAGCTGCGCCTGCACGGTCCAGTCCAAGCTGCCAAGCCCCTTGATGGCCTCGTGGGAGTGGGCGCAGGTCCCTGCCGCCTTGGGGCAGCCGGCCCATGTGCAGGCGTCCCAGCAGATGACCTTCCCGTTCTTGTCACGGGGGGCATGCTTGACCGAGCGCCCGATCTCGCTGGATGTCAGCGCCTTCCCTGCTGGGTACGCCCGGGCGGCGGGCCGCTTCTTGGCAGCAGCCTTCTTGACGGCGGCCCCTGCCTTTCCTGTGCCTGGACCAGCTCCTGCGGGTGCCTCCTGATCTGCTGGGGCGTGGTCGTCAGCCTTCCCAGCCTTGGGGGTCCTCGAGGGGCCGGCGTGGAGGTTCTGATGGAGGAACCTCTGCAGCCGCCGGGCCTGGCGAGGGACACACACCACCTGGTAGTACCCATCCGGCGCGTCGAGGTCGCACACGTTCGGAAAGGTCAGCCACGCACTCCCAGACGGCCCCCTAGGGGCGAGGGCGATGGTCTTGATGTCCTCCCGGCGCGGGTTAGTGAGCCCCAGGATGCGGCGCACCTCCCTTCGCTTCCCCCGAAGCTGCTCGCACCAGGTTGCAGCAAGCTCTTCCCAGAGGCTGTACACATAGTCAGCTGGGAAGGCCACGTCGTCCTCCTCGTAGGCAAGGCGCAGGGTCTCCAGGGCTCGGCGTCGCTCGGGCTCGTGCATCCGCCCGTAGACTAGCCCGAAGACGGTGATGGCGTTCTCGGCCTGCCTCACCCACTGAGAGAAGACGACCGGGTGTCGGGGGCGCGGCTCGAGCTTGCACGTGGTGGGCATGGTGTAGGCGTCGAACACCTCTGCTTTGCAATGGGGAAAATCGGCCACGGAGATCGACCACTCGGCCAGATCCTTGTGGTCCCGTCTTCCCCAACAGAAGGCGGCGATGCCGTACGCCATCCTGTTCGTCACCGTCGTCGGCCAGTTCACCGCCTGCATCACGTGCTTCGCGTGCTCGCAGGCGCGCGTGAGGCCATGAAACAACTCCCGTCCGATCAGGGTACCGCAGACCTCCACGTCGAGGGTGTCGCAGCCCCGCGCCAGGTACACGTCAAGCTCCTCGGCACGTCCGATGGCACCGAGGGTGCCCCGCTGCGCTACCTTCTCCTCCTCGCCGGACCTGCGGAGGCTGTCCACCGCCTGCAGCAGCCGCATGTTGTCCAGGTGCTGCTGCTCTTGACCGTTCTGGAGGACTTGCGCGTATAGGTGGAGAAAGCGGCTGAGGGTTCACCTTCTCCGGCTCCTGCGGCGTACCTACGGTCTGGTTGCCCCGGGGTCTTAACCAGTCCTCCGTGTCCGTAGGCGCTCCGGTTGGTGAACATCTGCCCGAGATTCGGTACGAGGCCGGGCATCAAACCTGGCGGAGACAAGCGAGTCGCTCCCGGCACGCGCACGCCAGGCGGGGTAGCCGGCGGCGGCAATGGCGGAGCGCTCGTGGTGGCGTCCAGCCCAGGGGGGGCTCCAGGTTGGCTGGGCTCTTGGCTGGCATCGGGCTTGCGCTCGGTGTCTAGCTTCAAGAGGCCACTAGCGAGGGGTGGGTTCACCCCCTCGTCTTTTTCGGCTCGAACCCGCTCCAACTTTCTTTCCCACCTGTCGATGTGCGCCTGGTACTTGGCCCGCCCCTCGGTCCCGCTGCTGCGCATGAGACGCCGGGTGTACTTGATGAGATGCCCCAAGACCAAGGTGACGTCCTCGTCGTATCCTGCCGCCACACTCTGTGGCGCCGAGGCGTCGTCCGATCCTTCTTCATGAGCAGCAAGGTACAGCCCCAGCATGGCCTCCCCGGTGTTCTCCTCTTCATGGTCCTTTCCCGCAGGACTGCGGGAAGAGCGCCGAGAGACTGAGGAGGCCAGATCACCCTCCTCGCCCAGGCCCCACCCGACGCCGAATGGGGGCTTGGGGGAACTGCTGCGATCGAGCCTCGCCCAATGCTTCTTGAGCTGCGTGTCCAGCTCGTCGGAGGTGGGCTGCGGTACTCCGGGGGCATCACCGGAGGTGCCCGCTGGATGTCGGTACGCGAGCAAGTCCCCGCGGGCCCGAAGCTGAGCCCACTGAGGGCGGCCGATCCTCTTGGTCTTCCCGCCGACGGGGACCCCGTTCCAAGGACGCAGCTTCTCCCGCATGGTGTTGCTCACGACGACGCCATGCACCCCGATCCCCATTTCCTCGGCACCGAGTGGTGGGTGGTACAAGAGCTCTTCAAGGTAGCCGGCGGGGAGCCTTCCCTGGTCGCTGGCGACGGGGGCGTACTCGATCCCCGCGGTCTTGAGGGTGAAGCAGACGTTCTCCTGGCCCTCCGCCGAGTAGTCTTTGCAGCGCGGCTCCTCCACGTCTACTACAGTCGTGCTGCCATCTCCGGTGGGCCCTCCTCCTGGACGGGACTTCCCCAAGAAGATGACCCACTGCGGGCCGGCGGCCCAGTGCACTTGCACACGCAGTACGAGAGGGTCACCTTGCTCGGTCTCCTCGTCTGGGGCAGGGCTGGCGTCCCGCGGGAGGGGCACCCTCGGAGAAGGCGGCGCTTCGAACCTGACACCAACAGGTGGACCTCGCGGCGAAGCTGAGGCCTCCCGTCGGTGTTGCCCAGGGGCTGCCTGTCCGCGATGGCTCTCTGGTCCCCGAGCCCCGTCTGCGGGGGGAGCTGCGTTGACCGGGATGCCCTGCTCGCGCGCCCGTGGGCTGCGACTGCGAACCGTCCGACGCCGCAAGCCCAGACTTGAGAGGAATCCGCGGCCTTGGACGGCTGCGGCTGCCTGCGCTGCTCGGCCTGCTTCTCCACCCAGATGAAGGAGACATAGTGGTACGCCCTCTGCATTGCCAACTGCTTGACGGTAGCAAGTCACCTGCGAACATTTATCACGATACCGAGAGGCTCGGTAGACCTGGGCATGATGTGCGCAGAGATGGGCGAACGAACTCCGCCCGTCACTGGGTGGCGGGAGGTCTGACGCTTGTCCGTCCTCGAAGAGCAGGGCGGTCGGCTCTGCCTCCGCGGCGCCCCTGCAACCGTCGGGTGCCAAGGGGCGGGCGCCGCCACGAAGTACGATGCCCACCCGAACAGCTTCACATGGTTTATCCTCGGCCTCCACCTCCGACTCTGACTCCTGATCCAAAACTTCTGCGATGCCCCTTGCAACGCCTGGCTCCGCAGCGCCTGTCTTGCGACGGCGGCGTCGCCGGCAGCAGAAGGAGCAACCGCAGGAGAGAACACAGTAAAGGAACACGACAACTTTCCAGATGCCCCTTCCCAGGTCGGCGACGGTCCGCCAGAGCAGGAAGACGCCCCGGCAGGAGGTGAACCTGGCGTGGGAGCCGATGTCCACGATCGCCTCGGAATCCAAGGCCGCGTACTCCTTGCAATGAACCTCTCCAGGCTGATCTCTGCAGACCAGGTTGCGGCACAGGTGAATGGAACGGCCTTCGAGCGACTCCAGCTTCTGGCGGAGTGCGCGTGAGCTGGCCCCCTTCACGCCCAGGTAGTCTATCCAAAGGCCCTTCCTGTCGATCCGCTTGGGCTCCGAAAGGTCGACCTTCAACCGGGCCACGTGGTCGTCGATCTTGATCAGCACGTCGTTAGGTCGCCTCCCAGTCCCACGACCCTTCACCTTCTTACTGTAGTACTCAGTGGTCGTGGCTGGTCCGGTCTCTGGCCCCACCCAGTTGATCTGGGTAAGGGCAGGCGGAGCCGGCGGCAGGTACCTTTCGGCAGCTGCATCGCCAGGCTCTCGCCGGCGGCACTTGGAGCACCGCGCCAGCAGACCAATCAGCCAGAGGGCGGCTGCGCAGGGAGCCAGTAGGGTACGACAGATATGAGCGAGGAAAGCCAGCACCGCCAGGAAAGCCAAGAAGATGAACGTCCATGCCACGGCAGGCCAGGCGGCTCCGAAGACTGTCAGGCCCAGCTTCTCGAGAGCATAGAAGAACCATCCGCCATCCTTGGTCAGCCAGCCCGTCTCGGCGTGGGTGGAGAAGGCGCTCCCAAGGCTGTCGAGCTTCTCGTAGGCGACCCCGCCCATGCCACTCAGGCGCCAGGCCCAGGTGCCCTCACGTAGCGGCTTCAATCCCAGCGCCCAGACACCCCAGCCGCCCACCCAAGACTCCTCGCTGCCTGGGTCCTTGGTGGGGTAGCTGCCATTCTCGACTCCTCCGGCGGCCTGGGCTGGGGGCGGGGGCGGCGCTCCCGGCGGCCCACTGTCGGGCGGCGCCTGGGGGCTGCCTGCATCCCCACCCTCCTCCTCGTGCTCGCCGATCTCCATGCCGCACTCGGAGTCGTCGTAGTACGGCACGGTGTACCCGAACGGGGCCTCCTGGGCCGCAGACGGGTGGCCCCGACCGGCGCGGGCAACAGCGGAGCTGAGCGGCCCGCGCCAGTCGTAGGCGGCCGTGCTGGTGATCAGCGCGGCCAGCCCGCGTGCCGGGCCTGCCAGCGCCGGGCGCCGGGCAGCCATGGCACGCACGCTTCCGGGCGCCGCGGGCGCCCAGACCTCCTGAGGTCGGCCCCAGGGCTTTGAGCCCCGAAGGCTTGAGCGGGAGAGAGGGAGAGGGAAGGGCAAGCAGAGGCAGGGGCAGGGAGAGGAGAAACCCAAGCCGACTGGGGAGGGCGGGGTCCAACCCTTCAGGACAAACAACTAATAGGGCTGACCAAAAAGAATGGGGGTCGGACGGGGGTGACTTGGGGGAGGCTCTTGAGGGTGCTCGATCAGGTCAGTCCCTGTTTGATGTCGGCGGAGGCCGAAGGGCTAAGCGCCATCTCTGGTCGTGAACTGCTGGAAGGTCGGATGGGCCCCGACAGGTGCCCAGACCTCGTTGCCGCCATTGCCAAGGATGCATGTACCAGGCTAGCCAGCGACGCGTCCCAGGCCAGGCAGGCCTGGCAGGATTTCGCTCAGTCTTCAGTGCTCAGGGGCGGGCGCATCGCTCACTTTGGGGGCGAGGCCATGGGGTCAGGGCGGGTGGCTAGGGCCTTTAACTTTGTTGCTGCCGATGTGCAGGCGCGCAAGCTGCCGATCTCGTGGGACAAGGCGGGAGCGCCGGCCAACACCAGTGCACTTGCGTCTGCCTGGATGGCAGAGCTGCCCCCGCTGTTGGCTGCCAGCCGAGAGTAAGCTCATAGAGATCTGGGGGGGGGGGGGGGGGGGCGCGTCGGACGGTCGGGGGTTCGATTGGGATCGGCGAGTTTACTCGCCTGCCTGTATTGCAGCTCAGATTTCGCTCGCGGCTAGGCGCGCCTCGGACGTCCGAGCGCTAAGCCTGCAGGACGATGCCAGGGTCACCGACGTGTGCTGGAGGTCCCTACTAGATCTCCCAGCGGTGTGCAAACTGCGCGAAGGAGCTCGGGGAACCATGTTTCACCGTTGCTATGCCTGCCCCGCGCGCGATGCCTTTCGACGGGACTGCGCGCCCACGGAGTTGGCCAGATCGGTCGACAGAATGAGGCAGAGTCCGCCAGCTTGGAAGGAAAGCTTCGTGTGGGGGTTGTTTCCTGGGCCTGGCCTGTGCGCGGGGAGACCACCTTTCAGTCCAAGCTTGGGGATGCAGGTGCACGGCGCCCTCCAGCTGCCAGTCCTCCTGGAAGGAGGGTACGTCTTCACAGATGGGTCGGGCCTGGACCAGCGCCACCCGCCCCGCAGAGTTGCAGGCTGGAGCGTGGTGCTACACGACTCCGACAGGTGCTGCGTCGGAGCGATTTTTGGAGCAGTGCCGCCTGACATCGGCATCTTGGGAGCGGCCAGAGATGGCGAAGACTATGCCATGCTGATGTGCGCCCAGAATGTTTTGGGTCAGTTCACTGGGCGGGCAGACTGCAAGGGTACACTAAGTTGTTACCAGTCGCCTAAATTGTCGACTTCGGAGTGCAACCCGCGAGCCCACCTGTGAAGGCGGGCGCGCGCGCGCGAAGATTTCCGCGCTCGGCCGTTTGAGCACGTCAAGGCCCACACGTCGGCCGCCAGCGTTGAGAGGGACCTGATTTCGCCTTTCGACAGAGACGGCAACAATGCTGCAGATGGCTTCGCCAAGAGTGGGGCGGCCTATGCCAGAGCCGCCGTCTGTGACTTAGAGCTGGTAGAAGGAGGTGCAGAGCTCGGTGCCCAATGACTCCCCGATCATTTATTGCCCGTCGGGTTGGCAGTATGCGGCCACCCCGATGCAGCGAGGTCTGGCGGGTGTCTGCAAGGGGCCCAAGAAGCTCTCGGGTGGGTCAGCGTACACTGTCCGAAAGAGTTTGCAAGGAGGTTTTCATCCTGTGGTGCGCCCTCTTGTGGCGCTCGGGCCCTCGGAGGCCCCGTCCGCGGGGGCCAGGGGCCGTTTCTCCATGCGTTTCGAGGAGGCCCCTGGAGGGGCGGCCGCGGCTCCAAGAGCGCCGAGGGTGGTCAATTTTTCGAAGCAGGCCGTGGCCCCACGCCTCGGCTTGGTTTCCGTGCTGCTCGCTTATGGATTCAGCTCCAGAGAGGAGGTGCAAGAGCTTGGTCGGCAGGCGCTCCTCGTTCGAGCCTCTGCCCAGGCCAGGGCGGCGAGGGCCGCGGACCCAGAGGCTGAAGTGCAAGTTTCTGGGGGGTGGGGGGCCCTGTCGGCTGGGCCCGCCCAAGGCGGGCCACAGCCTCGGGCGGAAACAAAAAGGTCTCGTCTGAAGGGCGCCCCCATCCCAATTTTCCTCTCTTCCCCCCTGACCCTCTCCCCTCTATGGGCGGTGAACCTCCTCCTTGTCCTCCTCATCTTCCTCCTCCCCCCCCTCCTCCTCCTCCTTCTCCGCCTCCTTCTCCTCCTCCTCCTCCTCCTCCTGCTCCTCCTCCCCCCCCTCCTCTTCCTCCTCTCCTCCTCCTCCTCCTCCTCCTCCTCCTCCTCCTCCTCCTCCTCCTCCTCCTCCTCCTCCTCCTCCTCTTACTCATCTTAATATCCCCCAGCATCGTGCTAAGTCCAATGCTAAAATCCAATGTTAAAACCCAATGCTGAAGTCAACTCAATGTTAAAATCCAATGATAGCGCCGGATTCTTGCGCGCCGAAGCCTGCGGCGTCGAACTCATGCGGAAACGCCGACAAGGTGCTAAAATCTAATGCTAAAAGTCCAATGCTGAAATCCAATGCTGAAATCCAATGCTAAAATCCAATGCAAAAGGGCGCCGAATTCTTGCGCGCCGAAACCCGCGGCGCCGAAATATTTTGGAACCCCCGGCAAGCTGCTAAACTCCAATGCTACAATCCAATGCGAAACTCCAATGCTAAAATCGACTGCTAAAATCCAATGCTAAACTCCAACGCTAAGCTCCAACGCTAAACTCCAATGCTAAAATCCAATGCTAACGGCGGCAAGGTGCTCACATTCAATGCTAAAATCCAATGCTAACGGCGCCGAACGCTTGAGTTCCGAAACCCGCGGCGCCGAAATCATGCGGAAGCCCCGGCAAGCCTTGTCACCCACGCGTTGCAATTTAAGTGTGACGGTGGTTAGGATGCATGTTTGGGTTCAGTTTCGATTTTCGAAGTCGCATGGCCATGCCACATGTGCCAATATATATATATATATATATATATATATATATAACGCGTAGTATACATATGCATATTTATATTTGTATACATATGTATATATATGCACAAATGCATATACAGGTATGTATGTATGTGTATAGTAATATGTATATATGTGTGTGCACTAGTGCCAATATGCCTAGTGTACCAATGTGCAAATTTGCCAAGTGCCAAGTGCAAATAATGCATTAATTCACATGCACGCATCGTGCTTAGTATCTATACCTAGAATTCCAATGTGCAATATGCGCCAATTGTGCCATATGTGCCAAGTGCGCCATGTGCCTGTATATATACATATATATATATATGTGAATATATATGTATATATGTATGTGTATGTATGTATATATATATATATATATATATATATATATCCTGGTGTCCCCATCCTTCTCCTCCTTTAATCTTCCCCCTCCTCCTACTCCCTCCTCGTCCCGCTACTTTCCCCCTCCCCCTCGCCCTCTAGTTCCTTTCCTCCTTTCTCTTTTCTCCTCCTCCCCCTCCTCCTCCGCCTCCTCTAGCTTCTCTTTCTCTCCGCCCTCGTCGTCGACCCCTCCTCCACCTCTTGGCGCGCGTTGCCGCGCGCGCCAGCTCTTTTTGAGCTCGAGGCGCTGGCGCCGCGCGGGCGCCAGCGCTCGCTCGCGGCGCCAGCCCCGCGGGCGCGCGCGGCGGCGCGGCGGAGGCGCGCCAGGGGGGAAGGGGGGGGGTACTTGTGAGATCGTGACCCCCCACTCCCCGAGGCGCGCCGGACCCCCCCCCCCCCCCCCCCCCCCCCCGACATGCGCCTCGAGGGCGCGTCAGAACTCACAGGGCACGGCACGCCCCGCGAGGCGATGTCGGGGATGATCCGCGCCCAGAGCCCCGAGGAGTGGGAGAACGCGGAAGTCGCCCTGCTGGAGTACTTTGGCAAGTGCCTTGATCGCGCGTTTGATATTGCGGGTGTCCCCGCGTTTCGCCCCGAGGGCCCCTCCCTTCCCCTCTCCTCCTCCGCTCGCCCTCCTCCAGTTACTCCTCCTGGCTCCTCCTGCTCCTCCTCCTGACTCCTCCTTTCCCTCCTGGCTCCTCATCCTTCCCCCCCCCCTCCTCTAGTTATGTATTGTTCTCGTCTTTGTTCGTGGGACGTGCCTGGACCCATCTTGTTGGAACAGTTCCCGATCCACAGGCGCAACTCGCATTTGCGCAGGAGGTTTCAAACCAAGCGCGTGAAAGACTACAGGGCGCGCATGCAGCTTGTTCAGGCGTCGTGCTCGTCGTCGTGGTCGATCCTCCTGCTGCCCCTCCCCTCACGCCTCTCTCTGGTTATCCTCCTCCTCATCCTCCTCCTCCCCCTCCTGCTCCCCCTCCTCCCCCCCCCCCCCCCCATCCCCCCCCCCTCCCCTCCTTCCCCCCTGCGCGCGGAGAGGCGACGGCGCCCAAGGCGGCGCCGCGCCACGTCAAGGCGGCCGCCGTGCCCCCAGCATCGGTCAAGGAGGCCACCTAGGGAAGTATGGGGGGGTAGGGAAGAAGAGGGAAGAGCAGGGAAGTAGGAAGGAGGACTAGAAGATATTGCAAGGAAAAGGGAAGAGTGAAGGGTAGGGAAGAAGGAAGAGGGAGGGGCGACTACAATATTCAGGGGAGAAGAGAGAAGAGTAGGGAAGAAGAGGGGTAGTAGAGGGAGAAGTGCGGAAGAATAAAGAGGATTAGAAGATACAGCGTCAGCGTGAGGACTAGGGGAGGAGTAGGGAAGTAGAGGAAGGACTAGCGGGGGGACGAGGGGATGATGAGGAAGCGCCGCGCGAGGCGCTCCTCTTCGAGACGCGGGTCGACGGCGTGCCTTTGGTCGAGGGCGCCGCCGCCCAGGGGGGGCGGGGGCGGGGCGGGGGGAACGGGGGGGGGGGGCAGGGGCAACGGAGTAGCGGAGCGGAGCGGACTGTAGCGGAGGAGGGCGGTGGAGGGGAGGATCAACGCGAGATCGGGCGAAGAGAGAGAGAGAGAAAGAGAGAGAGAGAGAGAGAGGTGAGAGGGTGAATGAGGGAGATGATCCGTCGACGCATGCAGCTACATGTGGCGATCGTGACGGCGATGGTGATGATGGTGGTGATGATGATGACGAGACTGATGATGCGCGGGGACGTTGGCGTTGACGCTGGCAATGTTAATCAGAATGATGATGATGATGATGCGGATGATGATGATGATGATGATCGCGATTATGATGGCGATGTTGATGGTGATGAGGATGTTGATGAGGTTGGTGGCGGTGGTGATGACGACGATGATGCCACTCACGATGGCGACGATGATGATGCGGAGGAGAAGGAGAACGAGGATGGGGGGGCAGTGCTGATGGCGGGGATGCTGGTGATGATGCTGATGATAGTCATGCCGATTGTTGCGATGGAAATGATGAAGTTGATGATCGCGATGGTGACGGTGCTGTTGACTTTGATGTTGGTGGTGCTGATGTTGATGATGGTGATGGTGCAGATGATGATGTTGATGATGGGTGTGAGGGCGAGGTCAATAATGCTGGCGGCGATGGCGACGTTGGTGATGCCAAGGGCGGGGGTGATGGTGGTGACGATGATGATAAGATGGTGATTTCGACGGCAACGACGATAACGATGATGGCGGTGTCGATGATGACCATGATGGCGACGATGGTGGTGGCACTTATGTGGATGATGGTGGCGACGATGATGATGATGCGAACGATGACAATGACGATGGCGATGCTGATACTGGCGATGGTGGTGATGATGCTTATGATTATGATAATGCTGATGATTACGAGGATGAGGTCGGTGGTGATGATGGCGATGCTGCTGATGATGCGGATGATGATGATGAGGTAGGCGACGATATTGATGATAATGATGAGGATGACGCTAATGGTGTTGATCTGATGGTGATGGTGACGATGATGTCCATGATCGTGATGCTGATGGTGGCAATGCTGATGATGCCGATGCTGATGACGATGGCAGTCATGACGACCACTATGAGTTTTGCGTGTGATGGCGACGTTGTAGGTGTCATTAGTGTTGGTTACGATGATGGCAAAAGCTCAGCCCACTCACTACATCCCTCGATCCCCCATTCTGCCCGTTCTATACATTCTCCCTCCCCTCATCCCTCGATCCTTCATACTTCCTCCCCCCCCCCCCCCCCCCCCCCCCCCACCCCCCCACCCCCCGTGGCTACCTCCACCTCCCCCATCGCTCCCCTCGGCCCCGCGAGAGGGCGCCCTGCCCTGCAGGCATGAGGGTCCCGCGCTATGGCTTCTACCCCTGCGACTCCAGCTCTGCGCGCCCTCAGCTCTCCAGCCTCTCGGACACCGCAGGGTTTTTTTTACGAGAGCGGGGCGAGGTAGACGAGAGTAGTGACAAGGACGTGGATGACCACGCGAGGCATGAAGTAGGGCGGCGCACTAGCAGGAAGACGCGGAGGACTGCGGGATCGGACGATGATGACGAAGAGGACGACGAAGGATCCGAAAGACGAGCATGGGGACGATTAGACGGCGAAACAGATCAGAAGGACAAGGGGGAGGAGGAGGAAGAGGAGGAGGAGGATAAGGAGGAGGGGGAGGAAGCAGCTTCACCTTAGCCCGCGCTCTGCCCCGTTCCCCCGAGCGAGCATCGAGCGGGGTTACTGATATGTGTGCGATGCCTGCCTCCACCTCCACCCCCCCCGTCCGCCCTCCGCTTCGTGTTATTCGTCTGATGCTGGCGCCAGCCATTTGGGCGCCAATATGCGCGCCCTTCCGTTGTAGATCAGCGTCGTCAGAGTTGGCGCTGTGTACTTCCCAAATTTGCACCATTCCACGTCATTCAAGTCCATCCTCCCTCTCCACACTCACACTCGAACACGCTCGCGCTCAGACTCGCTCGCGCTCAGACTCACCCAATTCCCAGACCCACCCGCGCCCCAATCCTCCGACGCTCAGGCTCACGGACACTCAGACTGCATTCGAATCAAGCCCAGAAGCTCAGAGTCGTCCATTCGTGGCCACCTGTCGCGCCCTCCTCCTTCTCCCCCTCCCAGCGCGGGATTCTCGAGGACTTCGTTCCGACCCTGGCCAACTTGAACCGCGCCAGCGGTGGCCTGCGCATCTCACAAAAGAACACGGAGGCGCCTGCGTCGCGGCTCTCCCAGATCCCCCCGCCCCCCTTGCGTAGTCTGGGCCCTCGCTCTCCTCCAGAACATCCGACTGGCCCTCGGCATGCCCATTGTCGCACCCGTCTTCTCGTGCCCCAACACTCATGGTGTTCATGGTTACCGCCCTCTTCGTCACATGTTCCTCGTCCTCGTCGGACTCCCCCTCTCTAAGAAACCGCGCGCTCCACAGCTCAGTACGCATCTTACTCCGTGTCCGACTTGTCCCCGGACCTTCCCAACAATTCGTTCGTTCGTGATGTTCAGTCGGGTCGCTGAGGATGAGGATGAGGCATTGCTGGTGCGAGCCTGCGAACGGTTCATCATTCCGCCAGCCCCCCCCATGACATCGAATCATTCACTTTGCGCCCACTCTCGCGGGTGCTGGGATTAAGGGGTGCGGAAATTTGAGGGGGGTACAGCGCCCTCGACCCCAGTGCAAGTGCCCTTTCAATTCCCGCACCAACGAGACTGACCGCAAAGCGAATGACTGGATTACCCCAGGATGGCTGGTGCCATGATGACCTTCTGTTTGCCAATGCGCCGTCTGGGCGCCAGGCTGGAATGACTGCCCCCCATATCCAACTTTTCTCACTGGGCGAAAATGGGGGAATGCTTCTCTTGTCGGGCTCACAGGGAGAAGGCCGAGGAGGATCGAAGGTCAGGAAAGAATGGGCTGCGACTGAGAAGGAGGCAGTTAATGTGAGACTTGCCTGCCACCTCGCCATCCAGCTTTCTCGAGGCTGGCTGGGCCCTCGCGTGGGAAGAGGGGTTCATCGAGCAGTGCAGGAAGGCGAAGGGCCGCAAGCCCACTCCGATGATCATCAAGGGCTACAGGCGCTTCTCTAATGCTTCCGCGCGCCACGGAGGAATAATGAACGACGAGGGAGGCGCGACCAGAGGTGCCGCGGGGATGGCGAGTGGAAGGAGCGATGCGCATGCCCTTAGTTTTGCGCAGGGAGGAGAGGAATAATGAGCGAGGAGGTGGATCGAGGTGGAGAGCAGAGGCGGGGCGCCAGTGAAGGCATTGACCCACCATCATCCGACTCCTGCCCCGACCTCTTCATCCTGGACCCTCGAGTCTGAATCCTCAATCCCCGATCCTCGACCCCGATCCTCAATCCCCGATCCTCGAGTCTGATCCTGTAACTTGTGAGCTAGCATGCTTGGGTCTCTTAGCTGGCGCGCCTCCTCGATCCTGGCCCCGCCATCGGAGGTTCGCGCAGCGTCGGCCCCTGCGCGCAGCGATGGCGCACTGGCAGAGGCACGAGAAGATCAAGGCCATGGACTCGTCAAGCCGCTTCGACCAGATCCAGCATGAAGACTGGGATGGAGTGAGATGCGTACTCTTGTGCGTGCGCGGGCGTTCTGCCCGGGCCAGCTGCGCAAGATTCGGTGCATGAACATTGTAGGGGGCACGCGTGTTGACGGATCGACGGTGACAGGCTCGAGGGATGGACAGCGAGGGCACGGAGTGAGGCGAGGTAGAGAATATTAGAAAGCGAACGGGGTGAAGGGGGCGAACGTAAGATCACGAGCGAGCAGGTGGAGGCGGAGAGAAGAACGGGGAGGTGGGATTAGGTAGACAGAATGAGGAGGTGTGAATGTAGAGGTGGGACCCGATAAATCGGGGACCCAAGGTCAAGAATCGATGTCGCAGGGTCCACGGGATTTGAGGTGGAGGCTCGAGGATCCAGCATCGAAGGTCTACGATCGTCGATGCCGATGTTCGAGATCGCCCCTCGTGCGCGGACCGCCAGGAAGACGACGACGTCGAAGACGTGCACCCCACCATGCTGGAGCGCTACTTCAAGATGATGGCTGGAGAGGACTGCGTGCACTCATGCCCCCCATGTGTTTCCTTGTCCTGTCTTCCTCCATCCTCCCCTACCCCCCTTCGCCCTTGCTCTGGCCTCTCCCTGCCCCCGCTCGCCTCTCCCGCTCTGATCCCTCCTCGCCCCCCCCTCTCCGCCCCTTCCCTCTCCCCCCCCCCCCATCCACCCTTATTCGCTATCATCGCGCCCATCGCGTCGCATAGCCCTCCGTAGAGGACCATGGTCCTGAGCCAGAAGCGTTGGCTGACGGGCCAGAGGCAGCGGAGCAGTCAGTCCCAGCGCTGGCTGGCGAGAAGGGGGGGGAGGAGGAGGAGGAGGTAGGAGGCGCGGGCCCAGCGCTGGAGCCAGCGGGGGCGGCGTCGCCCAGTGGCCTTGGCGGACAAGATGAGGCGGCGGCGGCTTCTGCGATTGGAGCGGCCGCCACGGCTATGGGCCCCCCGTTCATGAAGAGCCTGATGGCCAGAGGCGGCCAGGAGACAAAGAAGAAGAAGAAGAAGAAGAAGAAAGCAATGAAGAAGAAGAAGAAATCCCAGTTCCAGACGGCCGAGGGCGGCCCGCCTGCGGGCGCGACGGCCGCGTCGCCGCGGAGGCCACCACCAGCGCCGCCCACGAAGGCAGCCAAGAAGAGGCCAGCTGCTGCAGGCAAGGCAAAGCCAGCTACCAAGCCAAAGGCTGCGCCAAAGGCTGCGCCGAAGGCCGCCGGCAAGGCCAAGGCCAAGGCCAAGGCCAAGGCGCAGCCTAAAGGCAGCGGCTGAGAAGGCGGCGGCGCCGCCCGAGGTCCTAGAGGAGGAGGGGGGGGGGGCCGAGGAAGCCGAGGACGAAGACGAGGAGGGTGAGGAAGAAGAGAAGGAAGGGGATCCGGAAGTCGAGGTGGTCGAGGCCCCAGAGGTCGCACCACCCGCTGATGCCGACGGCGGCGACGAGGCTCCGGTTCCTGTCCACGATGGGCCGTTGGAGTGGCCGCCGCCAGACCCGTTCATTCGTGAAGAACTTGAGCTGCGACATCGGAGACGGCAAGACGCTCTCGCTCATGATGAAGCGCCGCGGGTCCGAGGGCATCAGCGCGACGGTCTACCGCGTCATCCCTGGTGGCGCGCCATGGTTGCAGCTCATCCAGATCTCAGACAAGTCGATGACGGATGAGATGGCGGCGCAGCTCGAGATGCCAGACCAGGCGCCCGCGTCAGAGGCGGCCACGCAGTACCTGTTCAACAAGATGTGCAGCTCGAAGATCGGCCCGAACAGCATCAAGGCCATGGCGCAGAAGTACAAGAAGCAGGCGTACATCGAGCTCGGACTTCAGTGACTATCTAAAAAGGCGGGGGAGGAAGTCTGGACGACTAGTGTAGGGAGGGGTACACATGTATCACGCAGCATTCACCACGTCACCACATCGCCCCCACCATTGACATCAAAGTCGGTTCGTGCTTATGTGCTGGCGCGTGTTGGTGATGGTGCTTATTCGTGCGCACGTGTTATACGTGGGCGTGCTGGTGCTTACTCGCGTTCGGTGTGCCTGGATGGGAGGTCGGCTTGACGACCGACATCCGCAGGTCATGATTGGCGCTGGGTGGCGGGGCCATTCCGCTGCTGATGGGAAGGTGTTAGAACATCTTCCACTTGTCCATCATGTCTCGCTATACCTCTCTATCTCGTTCTCACTCTCTCATCCGTTCTCCACATCTCGCTCTCCTGCGTCTCTCGCTTGCTCTCCTGTCTTGGTATTGTGTATCTCTCATTCGCGGTTTCGCTCTCTCTCTCTCTCTCTCTCTCTCTCTCTCTCTCTCTCTCTCTCTCTCTCTCTCTCCTCTCTCTCGCTCTCTCGCAGTCGTTCTCGCCTTAGCTCACTCTCTTCTCCCTCACTCTCTCTTTCTCTCGCTCTCCCCCTCCCGCTCTATCTCGCACTTGTCGCTGTATCTCTCTTTCTTTGTTTCTCTCTCTCTCTCTCTCTCTCCCTCTCTCTCTCTCTCTCGCTCTCCCTCGCTCTCCCTCTCACTCTCTCTATCGGTCACTATCTCTCGATACATGTGTATAGATATGCGTGTGTGTGTGTGTCTACCTCGCTCCCTCTCTCTCAATATCGCCCCTCTCCCCCTCCCTCTCTCGCTCGTTCTCTCGTCCTCGCCCCTGTTATCAGCCTGCCTCTCTCTCTCTCTCTCTCTCTCTCTCTCTCTCTCTCTCTCTCTATCTCTCTCTCTCGCACTCGCCCGTGCGCCCGATCCCTCTCTCTATGTCTGGCTATGTCTCTCGTTCTCTCTCTCACTCTCTCTCTCTCTCTCTCTCCTCTCTCTCTCTCTCTCTCTCTCTCTCTCCTCTCTCTCTCTCTCTCTCCCTTCATATATATATATATATGTATATATATATACACATGCAGTCCTCTCTCTCTCTCTCTCTCTCTCTCTCTCTCTCTCTCTCTCTCTCTCTCCCCCTCCTCTCTCTCTCCGCCCCTGTCTACATATCTATATATAAAGATATCTCTCTCTCTTTCTCTCTCTCTCTCTCTCTCTCTCTCTCTCTCTCTCTCTCTCTCTCTCTCTCTCTCTCTCTCTCTCTCTCTCTACCTGTTTCGTCTCCGAGTCTCATCGGCGCGGTCCGTGCCAGGCCCGAGGGCGAGTAGAGGCACATCACATGGGCGGGGTAGAATGGGGAGGACGAGTACCGTATGAGCAGAATTAAACGATGAGGGTCAACTCGCAAGGATCGGACGAGTGAGAGGCCATCAAATTGAAACGAACATGCTCGGATGCTGGCTATCCCGTGAGCGACGCTACCGACCAGAAGCTTACCTCGTGACCGAGGCTACCAACGAGACTATTGTCTGCGCAGGTTGGCTCTGTGGAGGTGACTCGGGGGCGGGCTTGCAAATAGTCTTCATGTTTTGCATTCCTCATCCTCCTCCTCTTCCTCCTCCTCCGCTTCCTCCCCCTCCTCCGCTTCCTCCTCCGTCTCCCCTCCATCTTATGTATCATCGTGATCCGCGCCCGTATATTACTCTGCCTCGTCCTCATCTTCCTTCTCTGTGCATGTTTCTTTTTTTCTGGGGCGCAGACGTCTTGGAACCAAGGTGTCAGCTTTGCGCGCCTATCCAGCCTGCCTCCCCGACCATCCGTTTTGGGATCGACCTATTCCTCGATCCATCCTTGCGTGCCGCGCTCCAGCATAACGCCCTCACCTACCGCCCCCACCAATGGCATCGCGCCCTGCCGTTGCCAGGTGGCCGCCTGGGCCGACCAACGGCACGATTGCCGACCAGCCGGAGGGGAGGGCACCCTCGCTGCATGTTTTCTGTGTGAAATGTCGGGCGTGTTTCTGCGAGAGCCGTCGCAGGACGACCAGAGAGCTCAGATGCCAGGAGATCAGATGGTCGAGGATGAGGATGCAGGAGGGATCAGACAAGGAGGAGGATGACGACACGAGGACGGGCGGGGAAGAGGAGGGGGGGGGAGTCGGAGGAGTAAGTGCACGAGGATGAAGGGGGGACCAGGGGGAAGAGGCCTGAGGCGCACAGCGATGTTATTCCGACCACGGACGAAGTTCGCTCCATGGGCACATCCTGGATCCGAGGGCCCCCGGGGGCCATGCAAGGTTCCCCCCCTGGCTACCCACGACCTGTCCGAGGCAGGACACCTTGCGCATTCGCCCTGACAGTTTCTGGCATGCACGGCCCGCTCACCACAGGATGACCCCTCATCTGCTGGCTGCCTGTTTTCGATGTGCCCACCCCCGCCTCAAGTATTATGTTCCTGCTGGCCCTCGTCAAATTCATCGTTCAATCCCGATATTGGATGCTGAATGTTACTGCGCTAACGTGTTGCGCTGCATTCTCATCTATGTGGGGGGGCTCGACGCGCCGCCCAGACTGCTCGAGCTGCAACCCCAGCTGTCGCGCGAGCCCCGCCCGAGGGGGCAACGGCTGCAGGCGAACGGGCGACCGCGGGGAGCGGGGGAGAAAGGGGCGCACTAGGTGGCGGCGGAAGGCACGGAGACGAAGGAGGGGCATGACGATGAAGGATGGCGTAGTGTATGCGTGATATTCAGGGATGCACCAATCGATCAATAACCGCAATGGCTGCACCATGGTTCCAGAGCTGGTTCCACGGAATTTAAACCACGCGCCCGTGAGGCCGCACGGGGGTTAGGCAGTGTCCTATGTCCCTTCGTCCCCTCGTGGGAGGTGCAACCTTCCCCCATGCCCTCCCTGGATCTGAGATGAACCTGCGGGGTCAACTGTGCATCTCACATGGTGGCGCGGCAGTTTGCGGGGTGACAAGGATTAACCTGCGGGAGAGGGGTGGATTGAAATCAACTGCTGGAGACAACACGGAAAGCCCACGCGGGGCCTAAGATAAACCTGCAGGCTGCTCTTGTACAATCAAAATAATTATGTGTGTGTCCCTCCCTCTATAACACATCCGATGTGTACGTGTAATGTGTGCACATGGCGTGTGCATCTGATGTATGCACACGCCTGCAAATACCAAAAATACGTAGCACACCGCAGATGCGGATGCGAGTGAGGGGGCGCTGAGGACGTCAGCAGTCTGCGAGACTCTGGAGAAGCCCGCCGCAGGCGCCAAACGTTTCACAATGTATACGCCGAGCCCGCCGCAGGCGGCGATTTTTTCGTCAAGCCAATGCGAGTAGGTCGCAAGGATCGCGGATGGGTCGCAACTGTGTCGCGGCCGGGTCGCTGTTGGGTCGCTGGCGGGTCGCGGGTTGGCCGCGCGGGTCGCGGGGTGGGCCGCGGGTGGATCGCAAAAGGCCGCGGGCGGGTCGCAAGTGGGTCGCAGGGGTGGGTCGCGGGTGGGTTTCGGGGTGGGTCGCGGGTGGGTCGCGGGTGGGTCGCGGGTGGGTCGCTGGTTGGGGGTCGGCGGGTCGTGGGGGTGGGGCGCATGGGTCGCGGGGTGGGTCGGGTCGCGGGGTGGGTCGTGGGTGGGCCAAGGGCGGTGCGACGACAACAAACAACAGCAACGCGAAACGCAACGCACAGAATCTTCACCATGGATCCCCACTTCAGCCGCGCATCCAAGGACAAGGAACGACCGCTCGCCCCCCTCACTCTGGCGGTGGCTTGTTTAATTTGTGTGTATATATACATATATGCACACGGGCGCACGTTAAAGTGCACTTATCGTACACATATGTGTACACATCACTTGTGCACGTATATCCATATACTCACATATATACCCAGGGGGGGCACGCGGGACTTCAGCAAGGCAGGGGAAGGTGGGTGCAGCGTGTTGCAGAACAGAGATCTGCCTGCCCAGGCGCACCTGGGCGCCATCGGCACGCTGGCCAATGTGGACCTCGCGACCAACGAGCTTGCCCGCACAACTTTTAAACTTACCGCGCGCTGGACTGGGTGGCAACCCCCGCCCCCCAGTCCACCGGGTGGCCTGAAGCGCGTCTGGGTTGATGCCCTCGCGGCCCGTATGCCCCCATCGCTCGATCATAGGCCGCCCCACCCTCCCCATTCCCCCCGACCCCCCCCCCCCCCCCCCCCCCCCCCCCCCCTCCCCCCCCCCCCTCTTCCCCCCCCCCCCCCCCCCTTCCTCCCCCCCCCCCCTCCTCCCCCCCCCCCCCTCCCCCCTACCCCCAGGAACCCCTCGACCCCCCCCCCCCCCCCCATCGACGACCATGGCCCTCCCTATTAGGCCCCGAACCCGTCGGGCCCCCCTCTCGGAACTGCGCAACCCGCCTCCGAACCCTCACCTCGGGCGCCGCCGTTTTTGTTTTGGTTTCTCTCTCCTTTTTTATTTCTGTTTTTTTCTTGATTGTTTTTTTTTTTTCTCTCTCTCTCTCTCTCTCTCTCTCTCTCTCTCTCTCTCTCTCTCTCTCTCTCTCTCTCTCTTCTCTCTCTCTCTCTCTCTCTCTCTCCCTCTCCTTCTCCTTCTCCTTCTCCTTCTCCTTCTCCTTCTTCTTCTTCTTCTTCTTCTTCTTCTTATTCTTCTTAGTATTCTTCTTATTATTATGATAATTCTTCTTTCTTCCCCCCCACCCTTTGGGCGTTGCGGACTTTGCAACAGTGCGTCGCGTTGCGATCTGGCGGCTTCCGCGTGGCCTCATGGGTCCTCAGGTTCGCGTGGCGTTTTCTAACGTTTTCTAACGTGTATTGTTAATGTGTTCGTAATGTTTTTTGTTTTCTAATGTGTTCTAATGTTTCCTAACGTTGTCTATGTAACGTGTTTCTTGTTTTATAATGTTTTCTTGGTTTCTAATGGTTTCTAATGTGTTCTATAGATGACGTGTTCTAACGTGTTTTAATGCTTTTTCAACGTTTTCGTATTGTTTTTTATGGCTTCTAATGGTTTCTAATGTTGTTCGTGTTTTCATGTTTTCTAATGTTTTTTGTTTTAAATGTTTTCGTAATGCTTTCATGTTTTCTAATGTGTTTCATGTGTTCCTGCTGTTTTTCTTGTTTTCTATTGTTTTCTCATGTTTTCAAACGCTTTCTATGTGACGTATGTATTGTGTTCTAGTATTGGTCTTGTGTTCGGTTGTTTTCTAATGTGTTCTATACGTAACGTTGCCTAGCGTTTTCTGACGTGTTCTAATGTTTGCTAATGTTTCTCTTGTGATCTGATGTTTTCTCGCGTTTTTCCCATGTTTTCTGAGGTTGTTCAGCGGTTTCCACGCCGCGCGCGCCTTAAGCGCCCCCCCTGCGCCCGCGCCCTTCGGCTGGTCGGGGGCTCGGCGGCGCCGCTAGTGGCGCTCGCGGGGGGGCCGCTGGACTCAGGTTGCTGCTCGGAGGGCATCGACGTGGTCTTCCAGGGCAATCGCGCTCAGCGCCAGGCTCGAAAGGGCTGTCGGCGCGCTTGCCGATGCCCGCCAAGAACCGCGCGCGCACCTAACCGCCGCGCGCGTCGCACCGAACGCGCGCGTTCAGCAGGGCGGGCCCGCTGAGGGCCCGAAGGAAGCAGCGACGCCACCGATGGTGCCCCAGCAGACGCCACCCGTTAGCTTCAAAACCCTCGCGCCACAAATTTCCCATGGCGGTGGCACTCAGAATGCGCGACCAACGCCGCAACGCCCCCCCGCCCCCACTCGCCCCCCCTGTCTCGCCCGCGCCCCAACTAGATAGAACGCAAGCGTCGATCGAAATGCGCGCGCGCGTGTACACACATATGCATGCATAGGTATATGCAAATAAAAGGTGCACACGCAACTGCACGCGTGTACGCATAGATGTACGTGCGCAGATACACGCATGCGTGCATGATGTAGATGTACGTAAGCGAATGCGTCGTTTCACCGTGTGCCTTTGTGCGCCCGCAGGGCTGCGCGCTGCAGGCGACGGGGGGATCGCGCGCGCCCGATGTCTGAATGTTGTAACAAAAAAGGACGACACGGACGGGGGGGAAGGAAAAACGAGAGGTGGGAGAGAGGAGATGGAGATAGAGAGGGAAAAGGGGGATGTAGAGGGGGGGACAAGATGACATCGGGATGCAGGAAAGCCGGTAAGTCTTTGGCACGAGGAAGCGATCAAGGAAGGGGGGGCGGAGTCGTCAGGGTGCAAGGAACGCTGTGTCTGAATATTGCAAGTCCAACGCTGGCAACTCCCGTGCGCCTACCCCGCTCCCTCTCAAATCTGCTGGGCGTTGGGGCCGCCCCGCAGCCACTGTGCATGGATTGCTTTCTCCTGCTCAAGGGTCGCGCCCTCGGGGGCAATGGGGGGCAAGGGAGGCGATGGCCCCCCAAAAGAATGCGATGTCCGCGGAGGAGAAGAAAGCACGAGCGCAGGCCCGCAGGAGGGACCCTCGCAACAAAGAGCACGAGAACGAGCTGCAGCGCCTACGGCGGGGGGGGGGGGGGGGGGGGATGTCGAGGTCATCGCCCTTTATTTAGAGTCGCGTGCCGCGCAGCTGCCCTCGATCAGCGTGGCCCCCGAAGTGCGGGTGACAAAAGCTCTGTTCGAAGTGCCAACACATCTTGTCTTCCCTGAGGTCGGCGGACGATGGTGATAACGGGCCCCTCCTCCTCCGTCTCCTCCCCCCCTCCTCCTCCGCCTCGTCCTCCTCCCCCTCCTTCCATATATGTCAGCTGCGCAGTGCGAGCGCAGCGAAGGGTCCAGACCCGTTGAACTGGCCCCATGTGCTGTCGAGAGTCGAGTCCTCTTCCTCCTCCTCCTTCTCCTTCTTGTCCTCCTTCTCCTCCTCCTCCCCGTCCGCCCCCTCGCCCCCCTCCTCCTCTGCCCTCATCCAGGAAGAAAATAGGAAGATGAGGGAGAGGGGGGGGGGGGGGGGGGGGCATGAGCACACGGAGGGCAGGACCCACATCAACGCTCAGGCCAACAAGGGCGCCATCAAAGCTGAGTTCAAGTCCCTGCACGGCCGAGCGAAGGCCGATTGGATGAAGACCTGGCAGCAGACAGGCCCGCCGCGCAGGGGGCAGGTAGTCGGATGAGGATATCAGGGGAGGAGGAGGCGGACCACGAGGTGGGCGGTGAAGGGGGGCCTAAAGCTTGGACGAACGCAGGACTTGGAGGAGAAGCACAGGAGAAGGATGAGCAGGAGGATGGTTAGCAGTGGCAGCATGTGTCCAAACCGCCGTAAGCAGCAACATCGATCGATAGCGTCATGAGCGCGCGGCGGCAATCGTAGCGCACGGATTTGGCGGCGTCGCATCCGGCGGGTCCAGGCACGTTCGCGCGCGCCGAGTGCAACGAGATCGAGTCCAAGAGCCGCCAGGAGAAAGAGGCGCTCATCGACAGCTGGAAGACCTATGACGACTTGCTTCACCTGTTCGGCTGGACCACCGAAAACTCCAAGTCCAAGTATGGTCAAAGGATGCGTTGCGTTTGCTGTGCCCCCCATGCAGGAGTGAGGAAGGATGATGGGGATCACCGCGAGGAGAAATTAAGAAGGTGAGGATTCAAGGAGGAGGATCAAAAGGGTGGTAAGGGAGCAGGGGGAGGAGGAGGATGAGGAGCAGGGACGGACGAGAGATCAGGAGTAGGGAAGGAGGGGCGAGCGAACGGAGGAATAGGGGCGAGGGGCAAGATGACGATGAGCAGCGGCGGTCGGCAGCAGTGGCGATCAGCGGTGCCAAGCATCGCAAGCAGCAAGGCGCCTTAGTTGGAGCAGCCTCGAGGGAACAACGCTTGCCCCTCCAGGGCGGAGGCGCGCGCGAAGGCTGTCGAGGCGCACTGCGCGGCAATGGAGAAAACGCGCGCGAAGGAGGGGCTGGGAGAAGCTCACGCAGTGAAGCTGGCCGGGCACGCAACTTCGAGAAACGATGCTGAGAAAGAGGATTGGCGAGCTGAGGAAGAATACCGATGATGAGGCAGGGGGGGGGGGGAGACGCTGCCGGGGGGGGGATGGGGGAGGGGGCGTTCAGACAGCGGTGATAAATATCTAGCGGGGGGGGGGATTGACCACCAGACTGGCGACACCTTGCGCGGGCGCATCGCCGAGCACGGCGAGCAAAGCAACGCGCGCCCCCCGCAGGGGCGGAAGGGGCATGTGGGAGGAGGCTCCAGTTGACCAGGAACGCGTGGACCAGAAGTTAGCTGGATTAGGGCACGCAAGCCGAAGCAATGGGAGTCGGGATAAGGGGCGGTGGCAAGGTGTAGATAGTCATGACGCCCTGCAGGAAGTTGGTTGACACAAGCCAGCTGCCCCTTCGAAGTTCTAGATGCGTTGGCCGCTCACTGGCCCATGGAGTACTCGAGGGATGAGAACGAAGAGTGACGAGGAGTTGGAGGAAGGAAGGACGAGGGACAATGAGTTTGAGGGGCGAGGATAACCAGGGCGCGGGACTGAGGACGAGGAGTTGGAGAGAGGAACGGCAAGCTTCGAATATGCCATCAGCCGAGTAGCTGTAACTGAGCACCCTGGGATCGATACCCTCCTGCATCTCGCGACCCGACCCGCCACCTCTGACCCGTGCCAGGCCCGCAAGCAGACGCTCGAGACCCGCGCGTCGACGGGCCAGCGCCCGCTCGAACCGGCATCCTCTGGCAGCGGAGGCCCCAGCACGGCGGCGCTGCCGAGTGCTGCCGAGAAGGTTGGGCAGGGACTCTCTCCTCCCATCTGCACTTTCTCCTTCTTTCTTGTGCTGTCTCTCTCTCTCTCTCTCTCTCTCTCTCTCTCTCTCGCGTTCTCGCACTATCGCGATTCAATAGCTCTGTTCCGCTCTTGGGCAAAGGCGTGTGTATGCGTATCTATAGGTGTATGTATATACACTTGGATGCATATCTGCATGCACACATGCATACACGAGTACATGCACACACAACACCACATCTATGCATACATATACAGGCATGGTCGTATACATACACACATGCAGCCATACGTGCATACATCCATACACGCACACATACATACACACACCTACATACATACATACGTACACAAACACCTACTACAGGCAGGCATACAGACAGACAGACAGACAGACAGGCAGGCCGACAGACAGACAGGCATACCGACATACAGACAGACAGACATACGTACACAATTACATACACACATACGTACCGACATGCATGCATGCATGCATTTATACATGCATACATTTGTGTAGACTAATAGTATTAAAGTTGACACTCACAGTCTGTGTCTCTCTCTTTCTCGCTCTCGCTATATCGTTGCTCGGTCTCTCAGTTTGCCTGCGTCGGCCCCTCTCCTTTCCCCTTGAATCGGCATGCGCGATTATTTGATAGATATGGTGGCCGTGGAGAGCGACGCGAATCAAGGGTGGTAGAGCGCTCATCGCGATGTATATTGGGAAATGGAGGTGAAGACCGAGCCCGTGCTGAACTCCCCCTCGTCCTACACGTGCTCGAGTGAATCATCGGACGAGGAGCCAGGGGGCCTCCTCGAGAGTGGGAGTTCTCTGCGTCGCATCTGTTCTTGGATGGGCGGCGCAAGGGAGAACGCGAGGGGGAGCGCGAGGGGGGGCGAGACTTGTGAGATCAAGGATTGGCCCGCAGACTCGATGAGGGAGGAGTTGCAGCAAGAGAGAAAAAGGAACGGCGCGCCCGGGTGTTCACGAGCGAGGCGGTGGGCGCCGTCCAGGGCAAGGAGCCGACCACATACCCCGAGGCGCTTGGTGAAGCATCGCGCATCTTGGCGTTGCTTGACGGGCTCAGCGCGGGGCAGGGGAGCAAGCAGCTTGCATCTGCACCAGATTTCCCTCCACGCCTCGCTCCCCTCACTGACTCGTTCCCTGCCTGCCCCGCTTCCTCTCCGCGCTCGCCCCCTCCCTACCCCCCCTCCCTCTGCCTCCCCTGTCGCAGCCCCCCTCCCTCGTTCCCTGGGGGGCCCGACCGAATCGCCGATCATCCGACCGAATCGACCCAGTCGATCCCTTCATTCGTCGCAGCGTTGCGAGCGATATGGACGTGAGGGGCTCGAATGAATAGAGGTGGACGTGGCTTCCTGCTAGCGATCGGCAGGGCCACGGCGGGGGCAGCGACGTCGCGGTGTCAGTTGCCATGCCGATCGATCCGACCACGAGCTCGATTCGCATCAGCGGAGAAGAAGGAGCGCGCGCGATGATGAAGGCCGGGAGGGGAACCCTGAGCGCCTAGGAGTGGGAGGGGCAATGGTGGGGGCATCTAGCTCAAGCAGCACGGGGAATGGAGGAAGTGTAGGGGGCACGCGGAAGGAGGAGGAGGAGAAGGAGGAAGATGAGGAAGAGAGGAGCCCTCGCGGTTGGGACAACGGTAGACAGAAATCACGGCGTGCCCTGGTGGACGGGAGGCGAAGCAGCGCCCGTGGCTGAAGCCATTCGAGGGGGGCACCGCCGAGAAGAATGCCGGTTTGATCGAGATCAGGGACTTCGTCATCAAGCATGTGCAAGGGAAGTCTGCCCTGCCGCTCTCGCGGGCAGCGTGCAGGATCAGACGGCAGTGTATGTAATAACACGTTGAGGGGCACAGCGAAGACGCACCTATGACTGCGATGAGGAGGATGAGCAGGACGCGGAGGGGGAGCAGGAGGAGGGCGAGGAGAAATTGAGCAGAAGCAGGGGGGGAACAGGAGGAGCAGCAGCAGGAGGAGCACGGAGATTATGCAGTGAGGTGAATAAGACGTTCAGAAGAGCATGCGTGGAAAAAAAAAACGACGAGGGCTGGGGGAGGGGGGGGGGAGTAGGAGAACACGGAGCAGGAGGAGTCAGAGGAGGAGGAGGGGGATCCATAAGGATTAGGAGGATTCGCGCAGGGGAAGTGGCAGCGCGGACACGCATGAGCAGCGCTGCGCGCTAGGTCGGGCGACGGGGAGATGAGCATGGCCGAAATCAACACCAAGATCCGCGAGGCGATTGCAACCTTGTGGGAGCTTGGCCGCCAGATGCTAGGAACTAGCAGCAGGAGGAGCAGGGTGAACAGGATGATGATTCCAGACTTTGCGCAGAGGAACATCGGAAGCGCCGATGCGCGCACGTAAATAGAGTAATGGTAATTGGAGCAGCAGGGGAATAACAGCAGGAGGACCAGGATGAAATGGAGGATGTTATGCGCATGACTCTTCGGAAGCGTCAGCGCATGTGCATGCAAGTGTGCATCGGGCCTCGGGCGAATTCGACGTTTGTTCATGTCACGTGCATTCGATTGTTCATCCAACCTATCTGGGGGCGAGCGTGCTGCGCGCCAACATCACGGGGGCCAAGAACAGCATGGATGCGGCGGCGGCGAGCCTGAAGATCTCGCCCTAGGGCTAGCGGCGCTGCAGCAGGGCGCTGACTACATAGAGAGGAGGATGAGAGAAACACGGGACGACAGAGGACTGAGAGGGAGCAGTTGGCGGGACAAGAAGGGAGGCGGGGAGCAAGATAGGGGTGGGAGGGCACATGCATCAAATTGCATGGGGGGCGAGAAGGCTGCGAGGGCGCTGCGAGCAGGGCCCGTCGCGCAGCGTTGCCCGGGCGCGCCTGGACACCCAGGCGGCGCCAGATCGATGGTGCGCCGCGCGTGGGCGTGAGAAAGTCGGCCTGCGCAGTGAGCATGAACGGGAGGCAAGGCGTGGGAGAGGAAATTCGGTGAAACCACGGGGGCAGCGGTGGAGAGGCGGGCGGAGGACAGGAAGGTAGAAGCAACGACAGTGCGAGCAATCTGTCGCCCCGACTGGAGTTGACTTCGAAAAGGGCTTGAATCCGGGATCGCGCCCATTGGTCTGCCCCCAGCCCTCGCCGCCCGAACGGCGCGCGACCGAGACATGCACCCGAAATGGGCGCGTGGCCTGCGCCCCAAAAGACACAAACCGTTTTTTTAAACCCAGAGTTCAAGATAACGCGATGTCGTTCTACGTGACTTGATTGGCGTGTACCATGCGGGTTGCACGTCGATCCATCGGCAACGGTATCCTAGCCGCTTTTGCTCGAGAAGGGTACCAGACATCCGACATTCGTTTGCACATCGGTATTCCTCTCCAGTCACAGCGATGGCTGCGCGGGCAGCTGCCACGCAGATGCTTATGCAAAACCCGTCGGGCGACAGAATGCCGCAGCCGATGGACGTGGATCCCGAGGTAGATCTTTGGGAGAATCGGAACCCACACGATTGTTCGATGATGAGGGGTGGGGAGGGAATGGAGTGGGGTGGGATTGAGGCCCGCTTCGCTTTCGACATCCATCGAACATATGTGGGGTAACGATTGTCCCGAAGCCGTCTGGATGCAGGGTGGCTTCGAGAACGACGGCGGGGCTGGCCTCGGGGCGTATTTATTGCGCAGGTGGAAGGAAGGCAAGATGGCGTCCAAGGATCGATGGCTGTACCAACCACCCTGAGCATAGCCCCTCAGAAGATTTGGATGCCAAACGTGCCGGCGAATCGCACGAATGGAACAAATCAGCGAAACAAAATCGCCCCCTTGAATGTGCAGGGGGGGGGGGGGGGGGGGCGGGGGGCGAGCGGCGCAAGCTGGATATTGAGGGCCTTGGTCGGGCGTGGGGCGTTTCAGCCATGGGATGCATGCGCGGTGGCGTGGCACGCGATGAGAGCAGGAGGCAGCGGGGTGGGAGATCTGGCGTTGCCCCCAGAGTCATCGCACCACACGCAACACATTCGTGACGCTTTGAATTCACGGAGTCGGGAGCGCCTCTTCAGCACGGCCGTTCCAATCTGGGACAAGGCAACAGAGAGCAGACAGGAGATCCAATTCCCGTTTTCCCTGCCACACGAAGCATTCGCGCCGAGCTTTGCCGCGCACCTTGACGAGTTCAACCTGCAGCAGCTGCCCCCAGATGAGATACCACAGCAGTATCATACTCATCCGACCACAGTTGTTCACGGTGACAAGTCGTTCCCCATAGGCTTCTACAGTGACGGGGTTCCGATATCCAAGAAAGATGCATTTTTGTGTTTTTTGCCGGTCAAACATCAAGTCACAGGCTCGGCACTTAATCACATCAGTTCGTAAGTCTGACCTGTTGTGCCTGCGGTTGTAAGTCACTGCCCACCAAACCACCCCAACCCAACCCGAAGGCTCAAATTTACCATCGATTTCCAGTGGGGGGGGTCGGGAAACATCGAAAAAAACACATGTGTAACCCTTACCCCCCCCCCAACCCGAAATGCGGGCCTTCGGGTTGGGTTGGGGTGGTCTGGTAGGTAGTCAGTAAGGGCGCCTGCACACTCGGGGCCGTCATGAGGGTTATCGCGTGGTCTCTGAACGTGCTCGCTGGCGGCGTCTTCCCGTCCACGGACCACAACGGTGCACCGTTTTCTTCTGAGGAACGTGAGCTGAAACGAGGGTTCGAACTAGCCAATGGCCTTCGTGGGGCCTTAGTTGAGTACAGTGCTGACTTCGTGGAATTTCTACAGGCCCTCGGTGTAAAGCGGTGGGGCAACGTGGAGTCCCCGTGTTTGTTCTGCGACTGTCGGAGAGCAGATTTGCATACGCGCCCACTTTCTTGTGCTCACTGCAAGTGGAATACAACAACTGCTGACGTGCATGACGCCATGGTTCGTTCATGTATCAAGACAATCCGCATCGCCAGTAAACGGCAGCTGGAAAATTTGGTAGACTGTATGAGGCGCGATCCAGAGATCGGCGGCTACGGCCTATGGCGTGCATGCCCAGAACTAGGGTTGACCTCGGGGTGGCGTCTGGAACAGGCAGGCCCAGTCACAGACACATACAAGATCATGGACATCGAGTGTTCGATAAGTGCGCCAGCTTAACGTACCTGTTTCGAATCTGGGAATCATATCGGGCTGAATTGTATAGCCCCATTTTTCTTGTATTTGGTTTTACAATTGGTATGATTGCTCTAGATATTATGCACGTCGTGGACTTAGGCATCAGCCAGTACCTGCGCGGAGCAGTCCTGAGCGTCCTGGCGGAGGGATACTTCGCCAACAGCCAGTCGCGCTCGCTCATCCTCAGACGCAAGGAGAATATACTCTATCTTCGTCGGCGCATGAAGGCGCATTACATTGCGAACCAGGCGATGTTTAGGCGCGGTCATATGAGCCAGATATTCCGAATCCCTCTCAAGCAGCTTGGCCCCCCCAGCAACCCACGACTGCATGTAAAAGCTGCAGAGACGCGCCAATTGATTTGTTTATTGCCCGAGTTGCGCAGAGAACACCCTGGTTTGTTTAGAGGCCTTGCATTAAATTTGCCGCATTGTTGCGACCAGACGAAGACATTCCAGACTATTGTTGCAGCGAGCCCCAGGCGCGCGCCCCCTGAAGCCCAAAGGAAACTTGAGGACTGCGCCTTTGCATTCGTGCACTTTTGGAAGAGAGCCGGCGGTCACAATGTGTTCAAGCACCATATGTTTATCCATCTCGTGCAGCGTGCACGCGCGATGGGGAATCCCCGCAAGTATTGGACATATCTAGACGAAGGGGAGAACCGTGCGATGCGTGACATAGCCAGATCGCTGCCTCACGGCTCCGATTTTTATTTCAGTTTTTTTGAGAAGGCTATCCCTGAGATGCGCTGAGAAAGCAAGCGAGGGGGGCAGGCGAGAGAGGGGGCGGGCAACTTCTGGGGGCGGAGGGGGCGTGGAGGATTTCGAATATTAGGTGCGTGCATGCGCATGCGTGCGCGCGCGCGTGGTGCGCGGCGTAGATGGAGGAGGAGGAGGGGCTGGGGGGCCCGCCCAACCTCCGCGCCAGCACGCGCAGCAGAGAGGGCGCAGCTCGGCCAGGCTTTCCTCGTGCGTCGTCGTCGCCGCCTCTCTCCTTGAGCCCTTTCCCCCCCTCTTCCTCTTCTCCCTTTTCCTTCTCCCATCCATTGTCTCCCCCTTGGGTCCTCCTATGCTGACTCTCCCTCCCTATGTTTCCCCGGAAGCTCGAGCCTTCCGTCCTTCTCCTCCTCCTCCGTCTCCTCCACCTCCCCTTCTTCCTCGTCCCCCTCCTCATCTTTGCCATCATCGGAGGGGGAGCCTCAGCGCGGAGGGCGGCCGAAAGGGCGGCTAGCCATGACCATGCGTCGGGCGCCTGCTTCCTATTTCGGGCAGAACTCAATTTACAGGGCCCGCCGTGCGGGGCCGAAGGGCGATCGATCCACGATCGATCGCCTTTCGGCCGTGCACTCCCGCCCCCGGCGCCGAGGCTCACCCCGACCCCGTGCGCGCGGCTCGCTCCCTGAGCGGAAGTGAACCGACGTGTGGCCATCGCACCTGTCGGCACCAGCTCTACCTATATGTAAATAATTGCATACATACATACATACATGCATGCGTACATACATACATACATACATTTATTTACATACATGCAATTGTACATACTCATCGACATACGTGCACACAACCATACATATATATACATACGTGTACACAAACATACATACATACATGCATGTACGCATGCGTGCAAGCATGCACGCATGCATGCAGACAGACATGCAGACAGACAGACAGACAGACAGACAGACAGACACGCATACATACATACACACATCTACACACGTGCAGGCATACACGTAAACGTACAAACATACACGCACAGGTGCGCACATTCATGCATGCACACATGCATGCACATACATGTGTTCACACACGTGCGAGCATACGCGCATACATAACATAACATTGCGTAACCCACCATAACATATAACACACATTCGATACCACAAACTACATCAACTAAACTACCATAACATAACAGAGCATGCCATAACACACAATAGCATAGCACAATAACACATACAAAAACATTTTTTTTTTTTTTTAAAAAAAAAAAAAAATGTTCCGTGCATACCCGCATCCATATATTGCATACATACATACGTGAACAACCACAGGTATGTATGCCTATATATATATATATGTATGCATACATACGCTGCACCCCGCAGATGCGGAGGGGGGGGGGGGGGGGGGGCGTCGGCAGTCTGCGAACCCTAGAGAAGCCCGCCGCGAGCGCCAAAACCATTATATAACGAGCCCTCCGCAAGCGCTGTTTTTTTTCATGTGCGGCTGGGACGCGGATGGGTCGCAAATGGCGCTCGCGGCTGGATCGTTGGTGGGTCGCGGGCGGGTCGCGGAGTGGGTCGCGGGTGGGTTGCCAGTGGGTCGCGGGTGGGTCGCGGGGGTGGGTCGCGGGCGGGTTGCAAGTGGGTCGCGGGCGGGTCGCGGGTTTGTCGCGGGTGGGTCGCGGGGTGGTTCGCGGGTGGGTCGCGGCATGGGTTGCGGGTGGTTCGTGGGGTGGTTCGCTGGGTGGGCCGCGGGGTGGGTCGCGGGGTGGGTTGCGGGGTGGGTCGCGGGTGGGTCGCGGGTGGGTCGCGGGTGGGATGACGACAACAAACAACGCAACAACGCTACATTACATTCAATACATTACATTACATTGCAATGTATTACAGCACTACGAATTGAACACACTTGTGCATACGAAAAATCACGGCACCTGTAACACGAAGGCCGAACATGATATCAATGATGGCTGCGCCGTTACAGTTAACATGACAATGCGTGCAACATGCCTATAAGCCATAATATTGTTGTTTGTTGGCATCTCATTTGATGGGTGCCAGCTTGCCAATGTGTTTGCATGGTTGTATGTACACTGCCAACCTAACATAATCTCTATATCTTGATTATTTATATGCTGTCTCGATTTTTTCTATGATGTCTTGATTTGTTTCTATGATGTCTTGATTGTTTGCTCGCGTCTTGATTTTAAATCCAGTCGTTTGCGCGCGTTTCAACTAAATTGAAACGCTCGGATGACAGGGAGGTGCTAAAACCCAATGCTAAAATCCAGTGCTAAAATCCAATGCTAGAATTTCTCGCACGCCGAAATCCGCGGCGCTGAAAGTCTTGCAGAACGCCCGGCACGGTACCGAAACCCTAGGCTACAACCCAATGCTAAAAGCCAATGCTAAACTCCAATGCTACAATCCAATGCTAAATTCGAGTGCTAAAACCCACTGCTAATATTCCATGCTAAAATCCAACGCTAAACTCCAATGCGAACGGCGCCGAATTCTTGCGCGCCGAAATCCGCGGCGCTGATGTTCAAATCCAACGCTAAAGCCCAATGCTAAGTTCCAATGCGAAAATCAAATACTAACGGCGCCGAACTCTTGCGCGCCGAAATCTGCGGCTGAAAGTCTTGCAGAAAGCTCGGCGCGGTGCCGAAATCCAATGCTGAAGCCCAATGCCAAAATCCAATGCCAAAATCCAACGCTAAATTCCCATGCTTACCCAGTGCGAAAATCCAATGGTAAAAGCCAATGCGACAAGCCAATGTTAAAATCCAATGCTAAATTCCCATGTTAAGTTCCAATGCGAAAACCCAATGCGAAAATCTAATGCGAAAGCCCAATGCTAAAACCCGATGCTAAACTCCAATGTTACAAGCCAATGCTAAAGCCCAATGCTAAATCCAATGCGAAAATCCAATGCGAAAAGCTAATGCTAAAACCCAATGCTTACACCCAATGCTAAAAGCCAATGCGGACAGCCAATGATACAATCCAATGCTAAAATCCAATGATACAATCCAATGCTAAAAGCCAATGCTAAACGCCAATGCTAAAATCCAATGCCAAAAAAGCAAATGCTACAATCCAATGCGAAAAGCTAATGCTAAAAGCCAATGCTAAAAGCCAATGAAAAAAAATGCTAACATCCAACGCTAAAATCCAATGCTACAACCCAATGCTAAAATCCAATGCTAAAAGAAGACCAGCACGGCACAGCAAGACCAGCACGGCAGAGCAAGACCAGCACGGCACAGCAAGACCAGCACGGCACAGCAAGACCAGCACGGCACAGCAAGACCAGCACGGCACAGCAAGACCAGCACGGCACGGCAAGACCAGCACGGCACGGCTGGGTCCCTTAGATTCTGGCCCGAGCGCGCCATTGGGTGGGTCCCAGGGCCGTTCGGTATTGGGGAGGAGATCCTCCTGTGTCGGCGATCATCAACATCACCATCATCATCTTCATCAACATCACCATCATCATCATCATCATCTCCGCCATCATCAACATGCAGTCCAGTATCATCATCATCACCATCGTCATATTCATCGCTGTCCTCATCAGCATCATCAGAATCATCATTGTCATTAGCATCGATGTTCATCCGCCATCCTCCTCCATCCTCCTCCTTATCACCCTCCTCGTCTTCCTCATCCTACTCCTCCTGTCCTCCTCCTCCTCCCCCTCCTCCTCCTCCTCCTCCTCCGCCTCCTCCTCCTCCTCCTCATCCTCCTCCTCGTCCTCGTCGTCGTCCTCCTCCTCCTCCTCATCCTCCTCTTCCTCTCCCTCCTCCTCCTCCTCCTCCTCCTCCTCCTCCTCCCCCTCTTAATCACCCCCATCATTTGGCTAAAACCCAATGCTAAAGTCCAATGTAAAATCCAATGCTATATTCCAATGCTAAAATCCAATGCATTGCTAGCGCCGCATTCTTGCGCGCCGAAACCTGCGGCGTCGAACCCATGCGGAAACGCCGACAAGGTGCCAGAATCCAATGCTAAAAGTCCAATGTTGAAATCCAATGCGAAAGCCCAATGCTAAAATCCAATGCTAACGGCGCCGAATTCTTGCGCGCCGAAGCCCGCGGCGCCGAAATCATTTGGAACCCCCGGGAAGCTGCTAAACTCCAATGCTAAAATCCAATGCTAAACCCCAATGCTAAAATCCAATGCTGAAATCCAATGCTAAACTCCAATGCTCAACTCCAATGCTAAAATCCAGTGCTAACGGCGGCAGGGTGCTCAAATTCAATGCTAACATCCAATGCTAACGGCGCCGCGCGCTTGAGTTCCGAAACCCGCGGCGCCGAAATTATGCGGAAGCCCCGGCAAGGTGCTAAAGTCCAATGCTAAGATCGAATGTTAAAATCCAATGCGATTTTTTTTGTCGCACGCCGAAATCCGCGGCGCTGAAAGTCTTCCAGAACGCCCGGCACGGTACCGAAACCCTAGACGAAAATCCAATGCTAAAATCCAATGCTAAAACCCAATGTTACAGTCCGGTGCTAAAACCGAATGCTAAAATCCCATGCTAAAATCCAGCGCTCAACTCCAATGCTAACGGCGCCGAATTCTTGCACGCCCAGGACGGTACCGAAATCCAATGCTACAATCCAATGCTAAAATCCAATCGGACAAACACCCCCCCTTTTGCGCGCGACCTGGCGCACGCCGACATGAGAGCGGGCGCTGTCGCATCAGTGATCGGATGGTGAAATATGTACGTCCTGCTAGATGTTCCGTACCAGTTGTGGGTTCGATTACGACACTTTGTATCTATCATGCCCAATCTATCTTTGTGTACAAAGCAAGTAGGTGGACCGAAAATGAGGTGCCCCGAGCGTTTTCGTATATTCGTCCAGGTCGCAACTGACCTCGCAACACGCAAGTCGACCTAAACTCCCGTCTTCATTCCTTCCAAGCAAAGGTGAACGTGCTAAGAATTCGCGGCGGGAGCCTGCAGGCCAAGGCTGGCCGAGGATGTCGCATTCAGGCCACAATCCAGTGGCGCCGACGTTAAACATCCAAGCCACTGTCTGCAGAAGTGGCTGTACCGCGTGAGCTCCCCTGCACCCGCAACGGCACGACAACGCACTCGGGTAGGACCCGATCGGTATTCTTTGTCGTTGCCCAACGACTGACATAAAAAAACAATTGCCCATGCCGTCGGCCGTGGGCTCAAGGCGCGCGCGTGGAGGGCCAGGGAGATGACTGGGGGAGAACGAGCATTGGGATGAATATTCAAAAGTGCGATGAGAGGGCGGGTAGGGAATTGATGAAACAGGGAATGACAGGACGAGAGGGGGAAGACGGGGCAAGCGGAAAGAGGGATGGAGGGGAGGAGGGATTGAGGGCAGGGAAAACGGAGAAGCCCATACCATACCTTAACATGTGTAAAATTGTAGTTAGCATTTGGTGGGTCGTCGTCTTGTTCCTCCTCATACGTTTCTTATCGCGTTTCACCCTCGCCGTCTTGTAGGTAATTACCTTGTTTGATTACTTGGTTACTAACCTTACGGTTAGCAACCAAGTAATCAAACATAATGTCGATATAACATCTATTGCTGCAGGCATGGCGGAACAGGCGAACCGGCCCAAATATGTTCAGAGCGGGGGCGTGGAGGTCCATCCTAGCGTAATCTATGAACAAACGGCACGGGATGATGTTGTCACCTCCGTATTGTTCAACCAAGGTGTGTTTGCAAAACGCACCGCAAAGCAATGATCTGTTGTTCCTGTGCTGCAGAAATTCAGCAGCTCTTGTTTTATATAAGATTGACAACATCTCGTAAAACGGAAGCGCGGGCAATGGCTTGATCATTGCCCGTTTATCTGGCGATCTCGGCACTCGTTGGGGAATCGGCACATATAGAAGACATTATGTGGCAATTTCCCGTGTTCCCGGGGTTCGTTCTACAACTCTAGTACTGCTTCTTGAATGAACCAAATCGCGAGCAAGATCGCCCACCCCAGAACCTCCAGCGAGTGTAATGAGGTTGCTCAAACGCACAAGCATACATGCCGTCGGCCTCCCAGATAGGCACAAGCCAACAAGCGTTTGTCTGAGCACGGCCCCATGATCAACCATAGGCTCTGGTTCACCGCGGGGCTCTGCTGCCAGTTGGGCAGCGCGAGCCCCAGCATTGGCCGCAGAACTCTGGAGGCATTGCCGCGCACGGGCTCGCTGTTGTCGGGTAGTCAGGGCCCGTTTTTTTTTTTGCTGCAGATCGGCCTTCACCAGAAGCTTTGGCCATCGTGGATGCGTCCGCCTGCAAGCAAAATCCACGATAAGACGAGGTGAACCTGGCCCGGCGCTTGAGTCGGTGTTCGTTGTTGCGAAGTTTCGTTTTACGCTATTGTCACTGAGCTCACCACGTATTGCTTTAGCTTGCCTTGTGTAGCTTGCCTTGCTGCGGCGTGTGGTTCGGGTTCTGTTGGTGTTAGGTGCATTAGCTTTACCTCTGTTGTCGCTGGATTCAGTATGCATTGCCGTAGCTAGCCGTGTTGCTTGCCTTATTTGGCAAGTGTTTCCATTAGTTTTGCCATTTAGCTATTTATATGTTTGTCGTTTGCCTTCGCTTACCTTGCTTTAGTTGTGGGTTGGCCTGCTGGCAATACAGAACTCCGCGCGCGCGTGGGTCACCCGCGCGCGCGCGGAGTTCTGCATTGCCCACAACAGAAAAGTCTACGCGTCCTTCGGCCTCCTTAAAGAGCACCAGAAACTTCAAATTTAGTTTTTGGGTTTACATGGCTGTTGTTCTATTGTGGGCAATACAGAACTTACCTACGCGCGCGCGCGCGCGGAGTTCTGTATTGCCCACAACAGAAAAGTCGGCGCGTCCTTCTGCCTCCTTAAGGGGCACCAGAAAATTCAAATTTAGTTTTTGGAATTACATGGCTGTTGTTCTATTGTGGGCAATACAGAACTTACCTACGCGCGCGCGCGGGTGACCCGCGCGCGCGCGCGTGGGTCACCGCGCGCGCGCGGAGTTCTGTATTGTCCACAGCGGAAAAGTATGCGCGTCCTTCGGCCTCCAGGAAATTCAAATTTAGTTTTTGGAATTACATGGCTGTTGCTCTATTGTGTGCAATACAGAACTCCCCCCGCGCGCGCGCGCGGTGACCCGCGCGCGCGCGCGGGTCAACCGCGCGCGCGCGCGTGCGGAGTTCTGCATTGTCCACATCAGAAAGGTCGGCGCGTCTTCTGCCTCCTTAAAGGGCACCAGAAAATTCAAATTTAGTTTTTGGAATTACATGGCTGTTTTTGTATTGTGGGCAATCCAGAACTCACCCCGCGCGCGCGCGGGGGTGACCCGCGCGCGCGCGTGTGTCACCCGCGCGCGCGCGTGCGGAGTTCTGCATTGTCCACATCAGAAAGGTCGGCGCGTCCTTCGGCCTCCTTAAAAGGCCACAGGAAATTCAACTTTAGTTTTTGTAGTTACATGGTTGTTTTTGCTCTGTTGGCAATACAGAACTCACCACGCGCGCGCGCGGGTGACCAGCGCGCGCGCGTGGGTCACCCGCGCGCGCGGGGTTCTGTATTGTCCACAGCAGAAAAGTCGGCGCGTCCTTCGGCCTCCTTGAAGGGCACCAGAAAATTCAAATTTAGTTTTTGGAATTACATGGCTGTTGTTCTACTGTGGGCAATCCAGAACTCACCACGAGCGCGCGCGGAGTTCTGTATTGTCCACAGCAGAAAAGTATGCTCGTCCTTCGGCCTCCTTAAAGGGCACCAGAAAATTCAAATCTAGTTTTTTGGAATTTTGGTTGTTTTTGTATTGTGGGCAATACAGCTCACCACGCGCGCGCGCAGAGTCCTGTATTGTCCACAGCAGAAAAATCTGCGCGTCCATTGGCCTCCTTAAAGGGCACCAGAACATTCAAATTTAGTTTTTGGAATTACATACCTGTTGTTCTATTGTGGGCAATGCAGAACTCACCACGCGCGCGCGCGGAGTTCTATATTGTCCACAGCAGAAAAGTAGGCGCGTCTTTCGCCCTCCTTCAAAGGGCCCGAGAAAATTCAAATTTAGTTTTTGGAATTACATGGCTGTTTTTGTATTGTGGGCAATACAGAACTCACCACGCGCGCGCGCGCGGGTGACCCGCCCACGCGCGCGCGTGCGGAGTTTTTGTATTGCCCACAGCAGAAAAATATTCGCGTCCTTCGGCCTCCTTGAAGGGCCACAGAAAATTCAAATTTAGTTTTTGGAATTACATTGCCGTTGTTATATTGTGGGCAATCCGGAACTCACCACGCGCGCGCGCGGGTCACCCGCGCGCGCGCGGGTCACCCGCGCGCGCGCCCGCGCGCGCGCGCTGAGTTCTGTATTGTCCACAGCAGAAAAGTGGGCGCGTCCTTCGGCCTCCTTAAAGGGCACCAGAAAATTCAAATATAGTTTTTGTAATTACATGGCTGTTCTTCTAAGAGGCATCTTTTTCGCATTGGTGCCTTCGCTGGCCGTCTTGGGGTTCTCACTGGCGGACTGTAGAGCACCCTGGTGGCAATGGTGGGGGCTCTTGGGCCGCATATAGATGACGCTGGAAACAACCCGTGCAGACGCGTCATGGGCGACGTCGGCGTTTGTGAATTTAGCAAGGGAACGGTAATTGGCGGTGGCGCTTTTATTGTGGGCCATAGTGGTTCCACGTTCTGGCGTCTGGGGGGGGGGGCTCTGGGGCATGTTGACAACCATATTTGGAAATCGTGGTGGCAGCACGGGGCCCACCTGGCCTCTGGAACGTGGCGGACGCATAGTTTCCAATGTTTGTCATTGTATCCATCGGTAAAATAGAGCTACACCTGCACGCCGACGTTAGGCTGAGTAAGTTTAGGATTTGAGGCGTTTGCAGAAGCATGGGGCGAGCATCGTATGTATGGGTCTGTAGTGAAATAATTTCGCGTGGCCGCATATGGATTCGTAGGTAGTCGCTTGTGTTGTTGTATTTGCTATGGTTACGTGCGCAGAGCCGCGTGCGTCTATGCACCCTCGCAGTTTCTCACGTACCCTAGGCGTCTTCAATGTTGCTCAGAATTTCGGGCGGTTGTCCAACCCCGATGTGTTCACGCGTCCCCAGATATTCGAGGCAGTCGCATCTCTCGGGCACATGCATACGAGCATCGCATAGAGCTGGGCCCCTCGATTCCAACTGTGCTCAGTTTTGTTGCACCCAATAGGCTGCATGCAATGCAGCGGCCCCCCTGCCCAACACATTACGCCCTACACCGACCTTAGACCGTGCCCTACACAGTGCACCTTGGACCTTACCAAATACGCCTTAGACCTCACACCTTAAACCTCACACATTGAACCTTACACCTGAGACCGTGCACCGTGGACCTGAAACATGAGAGCGCACGCCTCAGACAGTAGACATTCGACCTTACACTTTGGACCTTGTACCTTAGACCTTACCCTGCATCTTACACCTTAGACCTTAGACCCCATACCCTTATACCGTCGACGTTGCGCTGCATCTATGCACCCAAACCCTACACCTTATAACCCCCCTCCCCACACCAAACGCCCACCCTGCAATGTCAACCGTACTCGACCCTGGGCCGTGGATTCTGTTCCCCACACCCCACGCTCTACACCCTACGCCCGATAACCACAGCCCTACTCCTTAGACCCTGCCTCTCGACCTTTGGCTCTACACCCTACACCTTGCATCATATGCCCCCCCCCCCCCAGACGCTGCAGCCTGCATCCCCAATTAAGCTGGACACCCTATATGCCTCACATCCCACACACCACATCATACACCCTACACTCTGGACCCCAGACTCTAGACCTAGGAACCTGGATCCAACGCCCCAAAGACCTGGGGCCGTCGACCCGAGACCCTCACGTTCGGGAATCTGCATTTCTGCGCGCGTGCGAGTAGGCGTCTGAAGCATGGTGCGAGTAGCGTGGGAACACATGCGCGCGGAAAATGGTTACGAGTACGAGTCGAAGCACCGCCTTATGAATTGTGTTAGTGGGATAGTGGGGGGGGCACCGCATTCGTTCATGATCTAGGGCGTTGATTTGGCCACAGGAGTAAGCACCTTAGTGTTGTCACACCCATGGTACAATATTAGGAAGCGGGCGCAGTATCACACAGAATTATCACGATGCACCGCAGTTCGCGACAATATGATGTTAAAGGTCAGACTAGAAACTGAGAGGGGGGCGGCGTCCAGACGGGCCGCGCGGCGAGCCATTCGATGGGGGAGAATGGTGGCCGTCGCACTGGCGCGCCACGGGGGCAAGCTATGTCCATGCAGGGCATGTGTATTCCACGTTGGGCATTTCTATATCATGTCGCATAGGGCTGAGCGGAAGCAAGCTACCCCTCCTCCTCCTCCTCCTCCTCCTCCTCCTCCTCCTCCTCTCCGTTCCTCTGCCATCCTGTTCTCATGTCCTCGCTCATCTCCCTCTCCTCTCCTTTTCGGTGCAAGGGGCCGAGGGGGCGGACGGGGTGCTCGAAAACGAAGCGAACGTGATCTTTAACACTGGCGCCTTCGGCGGAGCTCCGATAGGGGCAGCGATCTTCGTGAGGGGTGTGCCGAAATGGCCCGAGGCCGCCATGCGAACTTTGCTCCTGGCGCCTTCGGTGGGCCCCCCTGTGGTGTGCCGAAACGTTGTGACGGGTGTGCCGAAACAGAGAGATGCGGACGGCAGAGGCAAGGAGTGGGAGAAGGGCGCTGATCTGCTCCAGCTTAGATAGCATCGCCAGCTACCCGCGCGTGATCTGCCGATGGCGATGGCCATGGCGTCTATTGGGAGATGGGCATCATGCGGACGAGATTATGGGGAGGACGGGGGGGGGGATGCCCAGGAGGAGGAGGGCAGGCCGCGAGCACCAGTGCGACCGCTCTCCGCCGTCGCCTGCCCAATCGTTGGTGCCGTACCCGCGCGCCGCATGCGTCGACGCCGTGCTCACTCCGACTCGCTGGAACTCGAGCTGGACGATACCTTCGCTGGCTGCGTCTTCTTGACGGGCGTCGACACGCCCTTGCCCTTGCCCTTCAACCTCGGCCCCGGCGGTGCCTTCGGCGCGAGCTGGTTAGGCGATGGCTTCTTCTCCTTCCTGTTCTTCTTGCCATGCACCTGCGAGCTGCTGACTGAGTCGCTGAAGTCGTCCTTCTTGCCCTTCTTGTTCTTGGTTGAGGTACTGTCCTTGCTGCCCTTGGCGATCTTTCTGTCCTTGGCGGCATCCTTCTTCTTTTTCTTCTTAGAACTGCTATTGCCAGATTGCTTGTGCTTGGCGGCGTCCTTGTCCTTCTTCTTCTTAGAACTGCTCTTGCCAGTAGACTTGTCGTTCTTGCCCTTCTTGGTCGTCTTGTCGGAGCTCTCGGAGGAGTCGTCCTTCTTGCTTTTATGTTTCTTGACCTTCTTGCCCTTCTCGCTCTCTTTCGCCTTCGCCGAGCTCGAGTCGCTCTCCGACGTGCCGTCGCCATCGGAGCCCTCGTCGTCCTCGGCGTCCTGCTCCGCCTCGTCCCGCGCCCCCGCGTGCACGTTCACCTCGGCCCCCCAGTCGGCTTGCTTCCTGGGGGAGCTGAACGCGATTACGAGGATAGAGGGGGGGATGGGGAGGGGGATGCTCAGGGCGTGCTAACCGCGTTCCCCCGTGCCTGGCAGGAGCGTTCTATGCATTGCGGCAGAGGCGTTCCAAACGGACCATGGGCCATGTGGCCCATGGTCAGTTTGGAACGCTTCTGCGAGTTGAAAAGCTCAAACCACGTTTCAGGGGGAGAAGGGTGACGACAGGGAAAACTCGCCGTCATCGTCGTCGTCGTTGTCGTCGCCACCTCTGTCGCCGTCGTCGTCGTCGACGTCGTCGGCACCGTCGGCGTCGTCGTCGGCGGTGGCGGCGGTTGCGCCCAGTGTCCTCGTACCGTGGCGCTCGAACTTTTTCTCCATGTACACCGCTCTGCACTGTCGCTTCGGGTCCCAGCGCGCAAGGCCGTTGGACTTGGCCCAGTTCTCGTAGTTGGCGCCCTGCTCGGTCGATTTGAACTCGTCGTCCAACTGCTCTCTGCTGCACCATGCGCCCTCCGTCTCGTTGGCAGACCTGGCTGCGCAGGGGGGTCGGCAGCACGAGCAAGAGTAGGAGCAGGAATAACAACAGAGGAGGAGGAGGATAAGGAGGAAGGAGGGGGACGGGGGTATCGGAATCCCCCGCCATCATCATATTCATTCACGCTGGTGGGATCAACGATGCGCCGTCGTCGCCGTCGTCGTCGTAGTCGTCGCCGTCGTCTCATCATCATCACCATCAGCATCACCATCCTCGGCATCATCGCCACCATCGCCATCATCACCACCATCAGTACCATTACCATCAGCACCATCACCAACACCATCATCATCACCACCATCGCCATCACGATCAGCATCGCCATCATCATCACCGTCATCATCATCATCATCACCGTCGCCATCATTAGGATCACCATCGTCGTCACCATCACCAGCAGTTGACATCATCACCATCGCATCCTCACCATCGGCATCATCACCATCATCAGCGCTCCCATCGCCAGCACCACCATCACCATCACCATCGTCATCACCACCGTCACCATCGCCGTTCCTCTTTTGCGCGAGCCGATGACCACATCGGCTTCTTGACCCTGAGCACCACGCCCGCCTGGTTGAAGCAGCACTCAGCCTTCTCCCATGCCTCTCGTAGTCCTTTGCGAACCTCGGGGGTCGGACGCACACACGCACTCACGCACGCATGCACGCGCGCACATACACACGCACACCCACGCACACGCACATACGCACACGCACACACACACACACGCGCGCGCGCACGCAAACGCGCGCGCGCAAGCACACGCACACGCACACTCACACGCACACGCACACGCACACGCACACGCACACGCACACGCACCCGCACACGCACACGCACACACACACACACACACGCACACACACACACACACGTTCACCCACACATACGCACACACGCACACACCCGTAGGGGAGGATGGGGTGGGGGGGAAGCGGGTGGAGGGTGGATTGAGGGCTGGCGGGGTGGTTCCAGCCCCCCTTTCCAGCGATCCCCCACACCGTCAGGGTTTCTCCTCCTCCTCTTCTGGTTCCTCCTCCTCCTCCTCCCCCTGGTTTGTCTTGCCCTTCCCCCAGCGGGAACCCTTCTGGTCTTCGCCGACGAATATTTCTTCAAGAACTTAGCCTCGTCCTCGTCGATCTCCCGGTCCCCCCTGCACGCCTCATCCCAATGCCTCAAGAACGTCCTGTTGCGAGCCTGTCGGGCCTGCTTGTCTCTCTTGCTCACGGGTCCCCGTTTCCTCGGCGGAGCACCTTCCGCCGCAACCATGGCGGTGGCCATGTCAGGTAACTCATCCATCTGGTGGCCACCATTGGGCGAACTGAAGGACACTGGAAAGCCCGAGCCGTGAACCAGCATGTCTATCACGGAGAGGTGGGGCAGGGGTGCGGGGTGGGCCCGCCCTCTCGTGGAAATTGGGCCCTCGTCTTCAATCAGCAGCGCCGTTTTCAGTGTGTGGGGACAGGGGGGGCTCGTGGAGATTGAGTCCTAGGCAGAAGCCCCTCCCCCGTGGAATTGTGTAAGGGCCCAGGCTTAGGATGTAGGGTCCAGGGCCTAGGGAGTAGGCTGCGTGGCGTGAGGTGTACGATGTAGGATCTGCGAATGTGTGTGCGTGTGTATGTGCAGTGTCCAGGGCGTAAGTATGCGGTGGAGTGGGTGGGTGTAAGGTGTAAGTCTGAGTGGGTGTAAGTATGCCTAGGGTGTAAGTGTGGGGTGGGTTGGTATAGGGTCTCGGTCTCGGGTGTATGTGTGAGTAGGGTGTCGGTGTGGGGCGGGGTCGATGTACGGTCCAGTGTGTATGGTGCACCGCGTGGGCGGGTTGGGGTGGTGGGTGCGGGGGAAGGGTCGAGGTTCCAGGGCCTAGGGTCTAAGGTCTAAGTTACGCGGTGTTCTTCATCATGCTGCTTGCTTGCCCGCGGGGCCTTTTGCGACACGCACAACAGCATAGGGTTGGGACCTCCACCTGCCGCATGCGCGCATGTATGCGCAGGGTTGGGTTCCTCGCGTGTTCGCGCATGCATTATTACTGCCTGTTTGCGTTTGCGCGCGTCTGGCTGCGCATGGTCACCTCAACGCTTGCTTGACAAAATATGCAATTCGCAATGCATTGGTATGTTCGCACACACTTGGTTTGCCGCGTGTTTACCGCGTGCGTCTGTTTGCGTCTGGTTGTGTCTGCTCGTGCCTGCTTATGTCTGTTCGTGTCTGCTTATGTCTGAGTCTGTCTGCTTATGTCTGCTTATGTATGATTACGTGCGAGCTCCAATTAGAGGGGCGCCTGAAGGCATCAAGACAACTGGGGATCTGGACAGAAAGCTCCGTACCACGGAGGCCCCATGCACGCAAGCAGGCACGCTCCAGCACGACGACGATTACGATGACGTCGACGATGGCATGAAATAGCGATATGGCGACGACGATGGCCAGCAATGACGATGCTTCGATGACGATTGCGATGGCGATGGCGATGGCGATGTCGATCGATGATGCTAACGCTTTTATGATGATATTCGTTCGATCGATACACGTTGAATTCTATGCCGACGCCCTGCGATCGACGATACCTCCTACCTACTACTGGGCGCGTGTCCAGCGTGCAACACTGACACATGCGCGATTGCCTGAACTGGCTTGAGGTGGCCTTTGGCCTCCTACTGCATTGTTTTCATTGATGCACAAAAAACACGGGAACTCCGCGCCAGTCCCAGGCCTCCACAGCACGGCCACGCGTGGCCGCGAGCTCAGAGAGGCGAGCTCAGACAGGCGACGAGCGCATCGTGCAGAGAGTGGCCCTAGACAGAGAGAGTGCTCCTCCTCCTCCTTCATTCCTGCATCATTCCTGCCTGGCCCTAGACCGACGGCCCTGCATCATTCCTCCTCCCCCTTCTTCATCATCATCTCAGCTCCGTGGGCCCTAATTTACAGCGGCTGGCTTGGCGCCACAGCCGTGGCTGATTCACAGCGTGCTGCGAGTGAAGGCTCTAACTCGCAATGGTGGCACCGCGCGCCTCACGCAGCAGCTCACGCGCCGCCCTTCTTCGAAGGGCCGCGCTTGCCGACGCCTGGGGGAGTGGGGCCAGGGATGCCAGCGACGGGGTACGGCACCTTATCCGGCTTATTATTGCAGCCGATGGTGGGCTTCAGCTTCTTCGGCATGCTGTGCAGGCGGTCGATGACGAGCGAAGATCGGCAGAACTGAGCAGCTCTGAAGCGCTTGTGGAACTGGCCGCACACCTTGCAAGCGCCTGGGTGATAGCGCCAAGCGTCGACCAACTCGTCGAACGGCTCCGCAGGCTCCACGAACGGCAGCGGCTCCTCAGGGAGTGCTGCCAACCTGTCTGGCCACTTGCACTTCAACGTGTCGTGCCATCTCCCGCACGTTGCACACTTCCCTCGCGGGTACCTCCAGGCGTCGACCATCTCGTCGGAGGGCCCCTCGTCTTCGTCGTCGTTCGACTCGTCAGCGGCCAGCTCCACGAAGAAGGCCGGCCAGCGCTCGACCTGCTCCTCGTCGTCCTTCGAGCGATCTTCGGCGCCCTCGAATGAAGACTCCATCTGGCGCTCGACCTGCTCCAGGTCGCCCTTCGAGCGGCCCTCGGCGCCCTCGGGGAAAAAAAAACTCAATCTCGTCCAAGCCGATGGCGGCCATTCGGAGCAGCGACGGAACAGCGCCAAAACAGCGCCTAACTGACTCAACAGCTTGAGGCAAACAAGCTACGGAGCGCGACAGCAATAACCCTTCCACGAGAAATCCAAGCCTGCAACCCCAGGATGTCTATTGGTTTTTGTTTCGGGACGTCGGATTGCCAATCGAAACATTATCGTAACTCACAAACCACACATGTGAAGACTTGGCTGTGTATGTTGTGCATGCTTGTCTCCTCTTGTGTCCTCTTGTGCCTCTTGAACCAGCGCTGCAACTCATCGAGCTTTTAATCGACACTGCTACGAAGTAGACTGCAACGTACTGAGCCGAGAGTGAGCTACACAGCCTCGGTGAAACAAAATTGCAAGGTAGTCATTGCCACCCATATGACTTGTAGGCACACCACTACCAGACAACCACTTCTGAGTAAATCCAGCAGTAATCTCCAAAACGACCTTCAGAAGGTAATCGATGTCCAAGGCCCCCTGCCTCTACGGAAGGCAAGCGCACCTGTCACCAACAGGTGGCCAGAACACCCTTTCGGGTCGCTTCCATAGAGGGCTGGACACACGCGAGGCAAGCGCACCTGAGGGAACAAACGGTCCCACGGTGGCCAGAACACCCTTGCGGGTCGCTCACGTGCATCCTGGCCCGTTGGGGAGGCAAGCGCAGTCGTCACCAACGACTGGCCAGAACACCCTTTCGGGTCGCTCCCCTCAGGCCAGTAGGGCATACACGGCTGACCGAGTCGCTGGTACGTCACAATGCCCACCAGCTCCTGACCTGCTGGAGAGGCAAGCGCAGTCGTCACCAACGACTGGCCAGAACACCCTTTCGGGTCGCTCTCCTCAGGTCAGTAGGGCATACACGGTTGATCGAGAAGTTGGTACGTCACAATACCCACCAGTTCCCACAATACAGTTATCCATACATTCCCACCAGTATCCGTAAGCAACCTCCACGCTGCATCAATTGGCCAGTCCTTGGGGCCAAAATCAAGTGTGAGCGAATTCTGATAATGAAGTTCGGTTCGGCCGACTATGTGCGAGCCACTTAGGCGCCTGCCAGATGGGCTACACGCGAAGGGTTGACAGGGATGGTATGTGTGCTTATGTCTGCTCATTTCTGCTCATGCCTGCTCATGTCTGCTCATGCCTGCTGGTGAATGATCGAGCCTGTTTGTGTCTGCTTTTGTCTACCATTGTCTACTGTTGCCTGCTTATGTCTGTTCATTTCTGCTTATGTCTGCTTGTGTCTGCGTATGTCTGCTTATGTCTGCTTATGTCTGCTTATGTCTGGTAACGTCTGCTGAGGTCTGTTTATGCCTGCTTATGTCTGTTCTTGTCTGCTTATGTCTGCGTATGTCTGCTTATGTATGCTTATGTCCGCTTATGTCTGCTTTTGTCTGCTTTTGTCTGCTTATGTCTTCGTATGTCTTCTTATGTCTGCTTATGTCTGCTTATGTCCGCTTATGTCTGCTTATGTCTGCTTATTTCTGCTCATGTCTGCTTATGTCTGCTTATGTCTGATTATGTATGCTTTTGTCTGCTTGTGTCTGCTTATGCCTGCTTTTGTCTGCTTGTGTCTGCTTATGTCTGCGTATGTCTGCTTTTGTCTGCTTATGTCTGCTTTTGTCTGCTTATGTCTGTTTATGTCTGCTTATGTCTGTTTATGTCTGCTTATGTCTGCGTATGTCTGCTTATGTCTGCTTATGTCTGCTTTTGTCTTCTTACGTCTGCTTTTGTATGTTTTTGTCTGGTTTTGTCTGCTTTTGACTGCTTTTGTCTGTTTATGTCTGCTTGTGCCTGCTTTTGTCTGCTTATGTCTGCTCATGTCTGCTTATGTCTGCTTATGTCTGCTCATGTCTGCTTTTGTGTGCTTATGTCTGCTTATGTCTGCTGTTGTCTGCTTATGTCTGCTTTTGTCTGCTTATGTCTGTTTACGTCTGCTTATGCATGCTTTTGTCTGGTTTTGTCTGCTTATGTTTGCTTTAGTCTGCTTATGTATGCTTATGTCTGCTTTTGTATGTTTTTGTCTGCTTTTGTTTGCTTTTGTCTGTTTATGTCTGCTTGTGTCTGCTTTTGTCTGCTTATGTCTGCTTATGTCTGCGTATGTATAATTCTCCCCGTCCTCTCCACTTCCTCCTCCTGTTCCTCTCCTCCTCCTCGTCCTCCTCGTGGTTCTCCTCTCCCTCCTCCTTCTCCTCCTTCTCCCTCCCCTCTTCCTCCTTCTCCTCCTCCTCCTCCTCCTCCCCCTCGTCCCTCTCCTCCTCCTCCGCTTCCCCCCCCTCCTCCTGATGGGGGGGGGGCGGATAGAGGGCCGGGGGGGAGGGGGATGGGGGAGGGGAGGGGGGGGGGGGAGTGGATTGGGGATGGCACCTTACTTTGGTGTTCCACGTGAACGGGGGGTGGGGGGATGCTGGGGTTGCCTGGCGCCGAGCCCACCGTAGTTTTTGTTTGTTTGGTTGTGTGTTGTTTTGTTGTGCGTGTTTGAACAATCGCCATGCGTGCTGGATTAAACCGAGCGTGGCATGCTATTGCCCAGTTTTTGCATACCCCCTGTAAGGTTTTGAACATTTCCCCCGCGGGGTCGGGGCGGGGGGGGGGGGTACTTTGCAAAATTCTTGATGCGCGCGTGCTGTAACATGAATAATACTGTTGGTGTGTAGTGTTATTCGTAGTATTGTTTTTGGCGGACGGCTGGTACTACAAGTGCAATAGCGTGGTACCGCAAACAAGCACAACCACATACGCAAAAAAACAACGTCAGATAATCGCGCGCGCGGAAGCACACATGACAACACGAAGTCGGGCAAAAGCACACACAAAGCTGACGCAAAGCAGACGCACAGACGACATGCAAATGTCTGCTTTCAGGGCGCGCAAGCAGACAGTTGTCCCCCTTTGCGGGGCGAATGTCTGCTTTCGCGCCCCGAAAGCAGACATTTGTCCCCCTTTGCGGGGCGAATGTCTGCTTTCGCGCCCCGAAAGCAGACATTTGTCCCTCTTTGCGGGGCGAATGTCTGCTTTCGCGCCCCGAAAGCAGACGCAAAGCAGACAAAAGCAGACAAAAGCAGACACAAAGCAGACACAAAGCGGACACAAAGCGGACAAAAGCAGACAAAAGCAGACAAA
>CAUYUJ010014867.1:60000-66545 GCA_963575745.1 Prorocentrum cordatum | reverse complement strand
CCCCGCCACCTCGGCTGCTGCCGCGGCAGCTGCGGCCCCGCGGGGAATCAGCCCTGTCCGCAACGTGGGCCTCACGGCAGCGGGCATGGACGAGGCCCAGCGTCAGGCCTCCGATCGTGCTGCTGGAGCCGTTCACCAGATGCTGCTCATCAAGACACTGACGGGGCGGGCGTGTCACCGCAGGAGGGACCAGCGGTGGCGCGTGCGCAGTACATGCGCGTGCGTTGTGCCGCCGCCGCGCCTGGCCGCCGCCGCTGTCTCGTTTTTGTCTCTGTGTTCGGCAGGATGGATCGAGGAGTCGCCTCCCTCTCCCACTGCTGCCGTCTCACTTCTCCTCCCCTCGTCCCCTATAGTACAGGAGTGAGGAGGAATTTTCGTGACATTTTTACTAATATTTATGAACCCCCCTGGCGCAGTGCCGACCGTGTCCCGCCTATATGGTTGGCCTGACGGCGGCTTCAGCCCCGATCAAGCTAGCCCATAGTAACGCCATGAGCTCCTACTGTGGCCAAGCCTCCTACTGGGGCGAGGGTCAAGCTGACCTTCACCGCGCGGGGCGCGCAAACCCCAGTTCCACCGATGGAGACGGGCCAGGTCGCTCCATACACCTCGTCAGCCTTAACATCACCAGTCTCTCAGCGAACTGGCCAACCATCACCGCCCTTGGTGTCGACCACAACGCCGCTGTCATAGCACTGCAGGAGACCCGACATGCCAAGCCGACCAGGCAAGCCATCGCTACTAGCGCCGCCAATCCTCTCCACGGTGGATACCACGCCAGTCTTGGGCCTGACCTTGATCTGGCGCGAGCCCAGCGCAGAGCTGCTCACGGCGGCACTGATCACACCGTTGTGGGCAACACTGGCGCCTCGGGAGGGGTCGCCATTCTCTCTAAGGATGCCATCGTCGACTCCACTGTCGACGACAACGCGCCCTGTATCGCCGCCCTCAAGGCCAAGAACAGATGGCATGAGGTCTTTCTCCCACTCTGCACTCAACACCGCCGTAGGCGGCGACGAAATAATCATGGGCCCGCGGGGATCTACATAGCGAGCCTTTACGGGATTGCTGGAGGAGGCAGCACAGCTTTCTTTCGGCTCGCTGACTGTGCCGCCGCTAGGGTCGGCTCAGCACCCTACTTCATCTGCATGGACGCCAACACGAACATTGACGACAATCCACACCTTCTGCACATGTTGCAGCACGGATGGTCCAACGTCGCTGAGGGCACACCAGACCACACCATGCACACCTATGGCAATATTCCTGATTGGGACCGCGTCACCAAGTGCCCCCGCACGTCGCGCATCGATTATATCATTGCCAACCAGGCGGCGCGATCCCTTGTCACCGACTTCTGCTACCTTCGCGACTTGCCTGCGAAGTCTCACGTTGGCCTGCAGGTCACGCTTGACCTCAGTCGCCTCGACCATACGGCCCGACGTCTTCTTGCCCCTACGCCCTACCCGCCCGACGATGGAGTTCATGAGGGGCACGAGCTGCAAGCAATTGGGACCCTCATCGCTGGGCGGTACCAGGACCGCATGGAGCAGGCCGACGCACGAGACGACGTGGAGCGCATGTTCACCCTGGCTAACGAGGCCAGTCATGAGTACCATCTCACCCGTCTACGCGATCTGCCACCTCCACCGCCCCACCAACCAAAAATGAAGCCCCCCACCATGCACGGGCTCACGCCTACGTTCGAGGATCGACCGGTTGTCCCCCGCGCGTTCCCCACCTACGGAGCTTCCACGATTCACATGAACCGACTGCGCAAGCTCCATCGGCAACTCTGCGAGCTCCGTTTCATCGGACAGCACCACCATCTAGAGTGCCGTGCTATCCCGCCGTACCTCGCGCAGCGCATCGACTGCACGTGGGCCGCGGCCCGCCTCTTATGCCACAAGCTGCGCCCCACGGTTCTCCTGGAATTCTCCGAGGCCTGGGCCCCAGACGAGCCAGTGCCGCACGGGGAGCACCTTGACGTTTTGATCCAACATCTCGACTTAGAGCTGGCGCGACGCGCGAACCGTGCCAAGGCGGAACGCATCAGGATATGGGCCGTGGGCGTCCGTGAGCCAAGCGGGCGAAAGGCGGCCATATACGCACGAGCTGCTGATAGCTCGCCCACGGCGTATCTCCGCACGCCTACCACTCCTGACGATACGCAACTCCACTGCGACACCAACGCCTTCAAACCTGACGAAGCTTGCACGGACGACAGCGACGCTGACACCGAAGCTGGCGGCTTCAGCCCCGGCGACGGTAGTTCGCCCGACACGGACAGCGACGAAGACCACACCCGTGAACCACACCTGCGCAAGTCCCCGACATCCTCCCTGCCAACGCCATTGTTGCTAACATCAAGGACATGCTGAAGCTCATGGTCGACACCTGGGAGCCCATCTTGGGCAGGTACCGCGCACGTGCGGGACATGATGCCGAGGCCATGCCGACGTGGGCCGACTTCTACGACGAGTACCGACAGGAGCTGCCTACGCCATCACCAGCTACCCCTTTCCACCTCACCGACGACCAACTCATCCACTTCATTCGCACCCGTTCACCGAGACGCGCGGGGGGTCTGGACGGTTGGACTACTAAGGAGGCAAAGGAGCTTCCCGTCGACATTCTTCGCCTCTTCGCCAGCGTTCTACGAGCTATGCAACGCACTGGCACCATCCCAGAACCCCTCCTCCACGTCCCAAACCCGTGCCTCCGAAAAGGCCGAGGCGAACTCCCAACGGACCAACGACTTCTCTCAGTGCTTTCCGTTTGGATGTACGCGTGGGAAGCACCAGCTTACCGCAGCCTCACGGAATGGCGGAAAGGATGGACCCACGCCACGAGTTTTGGCGCTGTCCCCAAAGCTACCATTGGGGACGTCAGCACTTCTCTCGCCCTTCGCATCGAACACGCCAGAGCCCTTATCCTTCCCTTGGCTGGAGCTGCCCTGGACCGTCAGAAGTGTTTCGACTATCTCATCACGGACATATGCCTTAACCTCGCGATTCACGCGGGGTGTCCCCAAGACATCGTTACGGTCCGCAGAAACTTCTACAGGCGCCACAAACGTTACATCCGCATGAACGGTGCGTACTCTAAGGAACTGGCCAGGACAAACGGTCACCTCCAGGGAAGCTCTTGGTCCCTGGACGACATTAAGTTGCTCATGTGCGTCTGGACCAAGAGACAGCATCGTTACGTGCCGCGGTCACTCAGCACTACCTTTGTTGACGACAGCAACTCCACTACCCACACCGCGCCCGAGTTGCAGAAATCTCTTGATGAAACCGCCCAGTTTGATCGATTTTCTGGTCAACGCATTCATCCTGGAAAAGTGGCGGGGTGGGCGCTTACTGACGAGCTTCACACCGCCGTTACCCAGCTCACCTTGGCGGAACGGCCCTTACGCGTGGTCGACTCCTTCAAGCTCGTCGGAAGTTACATCAACGCCGAGGCAGCGCCGGCTCCAGCCGCGCGCAACCTCACGGCCACCGCTGACGCCCGTGTTCGCAGGGCGACTAGTCGCCTGCCGCGTATTGGCAAGCTCCCATCTCCGATGCGTATTAAGGCGCGGCACGCCCGCTCCCTTGCTGCCAGCGTCTGTACCACGGGCACTGACATCCAAGCCCCAACAGGCCCCGTCAAAACTGCCTACAACCATGCCCTTAAGGCGGCTATCCGCCCCAAGGGAAACAGGTGGGTCGAGTTTTGGACTCTCATGGCCGTGTGCGTCCCAGGACACGCCCTGGAGATTGACGCCATTATGCAGCGTGAAGTCTTCCTGTGCCTGCGGCGACAGGTCAACCGCGACGCCACTCTCTGCGGCCTCGTCAGGGATCTCAACACCATGTCCAGACCCTTTTTGGCGGAGGACCTGTTGGACGACTTGTTCAGACGCTTCAGCAGCTCCGTTGGACTTGGCCCACATTTGGCACCATGTACGACGACTGGGGCTGTCAGATCAGTTGGCTGAACCTTTCCCAAAACGCCTTCCTTCACATGCTGCGCGCCTCGCAACGCAGAGCCTTTCTGAGAAAAATCAAGCCACGGCGTCATGACCTTGGACACCTTGCTTCGGTCAGACAGGGCCTCGACCTTTTCGCCAGCACGTGGCTCGCCCGCACCAAAGGAGCTGCTAAATGCAACGCATGGCAGCTGGCGCTCCTCTTGAACTACCTGTCGGGCGGGGGCCACACCCAACAGCGACGTTCTCGATCAAATACGTCCGCTGATCCCAGCCCTATTTGCCGTTACTGTGATGAGGAAGAGGAAACTCAGGAGCACACTGTGCGTGACTGCAAGTGCTGGGCCCGTGTAAGAGTCCCTCTCACCACCCTCATCAGTGACGAGCAGTGGGCCCGTCTTCCTCCGCACACAAGACATTGCGGGCTCTTCGATGAGGACCCAGCCCTCCTCGATCTGCAAGCTGACCTCGCGAGGGACCCGCTACCTCAACCCATACCGCGGCCCCCGCCTGGGGGAGATCCTGCGGCTTCAGCCCAGGACTCCTACACCACCTACCTTGACCACGACACTGGTTGGACATGGGTCTACTCTGCTACGGACGGTGCATGCACCAATCAAGTCATCCCTTTGCTTGCAAGAGCGGGCTACGGCGTCTACTACGGCATCGACCACCGCATGAACTACAGTGCGCGCGTTTACGGCATCACGCAGAACGCACAGCTTGCGGAGACCCTCGCCATTGTCCACCTCGCGGCATGTGCTGAACGGCCCGTACACGTCTTCGTGGACAACCAGGCGGTGGTCGACGGCTTCCAAAGGATCATCGACGGACACTCACCTCCGCAGGGCACGCACGTGGAGTTCTGGGAAAAGGTCCACCGATGTGTCATGGCCAAGCCAAACATGTTCCGCGTAGAGAAAGTCGCTAGCCACCAGGGCGACACGGGCATCTACCTCGGGCTCATCGGGCCCATCGCGGAGGAGTTCAATCGTCAGGCTGACGCCCTCGCCACAGCGGCGGCACGTACTCATAACCTTCCAGACGACATCGTTGAAGCTGCCAAAGCACGACATCGCCAAGCGACCGTGCTCCATGGAGTCGCCGTTGCCATCTACGAGCGGAGACATCGTACTCTTCCTCTCCCACACCGCAGGGCTGGGTTCACAGCTGCAGAACTAAACAAAATGGAACCAAATCCCCTGCTGTCTGACCAGGCTCCACCCGCGGCTGGACCAAACATCCCACAAAACCCCGACGAGCTCTGGGCCGAGGCCCAACGGGTGTTATTCGACGAACAGGAGGACGACCCGTTCGGCTTTGGTGGAGGTTTGGACTTCCTGGGCGACGAGTCAGCCAGCGCAAACCCTGCCCCGGCGGGCACCCGCACGGCGCCCCCGACTCCGCCATTGAGTGCGTCAGCCCACCCACATGACAACGCCGTTCCTTTTCAAGACGCTGAGGAGCAGGACGATGACCTTTTCAGCCTCGGTGGGGGATCGGACGCTTTGGACGACGGACCAGCCAACGAAAACCCCGCCCCGTCGGGAAACCTCGCAAACCCTACTGCGACGCCGTCCCCAAGAGCGTTAAAGCCCACATACGATGATATCGGTCACCGCCAGGACGCCGACCACGACCCGAGTGCCCCCCGAGGATTGGGTGGCATTGAGGACGCACCGCCGACACCACGCGCTGCCGACCATGCCGCCCCACCGAGTCACCAACCCTCTACGCGACCGACCTCAGCGGCCTTGCACGGCATCACGACTGGCCCCACCGCGCACACCACTTCACCTCCCCATCGTCAGCGACCCGCGGGGGCGGCTTCAGCCCCCCCGCAGGGTACTAAACCAGACAGGCCCTCATGCCCCACCCACGCTTCCTCCGTTACTGAGCGAGAGGAAGCGGCTCCCCTGACCTCTCGGGGCGCGGCCCTAGCGGCTCCAGCCCTGGGGTCGCGCCGGCCCCTCCAGTCACCTTTTAACGGTGACGGACGTCAGCGTTCAGGGTCCCGCACGCCGCTAGCCCACCTGGACAGGCGTACCGAGGACCTCGCCTCTGTCTCGAGATCCTCGGCGGATGTCACTGAGCAGCACCTCTCACCGACCGTGAAACCGAGCTGTCACAGGCTATGGCTGCCCTTCAGCAGAAGTGCTTAGCTCTCGCCGCGGACCTCGCCGCTGCCCAAGCTCGTCAAGGTCCTCTACTCCAGCGCCTCCACAGCGCTGGGCGAGCCTTCGCCGAGCTGCTCACGACCTCGCCCGATGGTGTCGTGCCGTCACTCAACATCAAAGCTATGTTGTCATCGTTCCGCGGCGCTCCACCTGGTGCCCCGCGCTAATCTCCTCCTTTCTGCCTGCCCGTGTGTACGTGTGGCTCCGCGTCCACGGTGTCAGGGCGTGGGGGCGGGGGGTGCCCCGTCACTGCGCGCCGCTTAGCGGCCAAGCGCCCAACTGGCGGTCCGCCAAGCCGCCTAGCCACGTGCCAGCACGTCGCCTTTCTTGTTGGGGCCTATTACCTCACGCGGTCTGTCAGGTGAGATCTTCATCGTCTGTCCGCCGTCTGTAGC
>CAUYUJ010014867.1:0-57500 GCA_963575745.1 Prorocentrum cordatum | reverse complement strand
CCACGGGGCGTCGCGATCTGGCGTTGCGCGCGGCGGCAGCTGGCCAGCAATCTCACCGATGAGTCCGGCACCCGCTGGGGCATCTGAGATCGGTCAGCAGCTTTGCAAATGGCCCGCGCAACGCGCCTGTGGCCCCCCAGCGCCGCGCGGCAGGGCATGGTGACACCCATGCCGCGAGACTGAGGCCCAGGACATGGACCAGCAGCGCCCGAATTGCCAGGCTCCTCACCGTCGGCCCCTGCCCAGGGAAAGGCCGCCGTGGCGTGGCCGCCCAGGCCGTCGCCCATCCCATATCCTGGCTGGGCTCGCCAGGCAGCGTTGCAAGCGCGATGAGCACGGTAGACAGCTGCGCGCGCGGATGCACAAATGGCACATGCCCGACGAGCTGTTTGGAAGCATCCGCGCTCTGTTCGGACATTGGAGCTCGGGCCCGAGGCCTGCCCCCGCCCCCGCGAATTTGGCAGGCGCAAATGCGCGGGGCGAGCCGCGCGCGCTGCGGCGCGGCCTCGGCGGCCCTCCCCGCCATGGCCGCTGGCCTGGACGTTGCCAGTATGTTCAAGTCTTAAGCGGCTGGAGCGCACCCATGCGCGCCCGCTTCGTCGCCCGCGCGCTGCGCCTGTGAACCGCCGCCCTGCAAGAGCGCGCCGTGCTGGTACAGGCGAACGCCGCTCCCCCCATGCAAAAGCATGTCCTGGGGGAGCTCGCGGGGCACGCGCCGCGGTATGAAAACCAGCAGCGGGCGCGCGTCCAGCTTCGAGCTTTGCTGGGAATGCTGGCTGCGTCGGACAGGAGAAGGGGGAAGATCAGGAGGATTGGGCTTATGAGGAGGAGGGCGCGGAGGATAATGGCGATGGGAGGAGGGGGAGGAGGAGGAGGAGGAGGAGGAGGAGGAGGAGGAGGAGGAGGAGGAGGAGGGGGAGGAGGGGGAGGGGGGGGAGGATGAGGAGGAGGACGAGGGTTTGCGTAGGAATATCGTTGTCCTAACGGGGTGCCAAAACCTTGCAGTCGTCGGGCACCTCGGGGTTGTGCCATCAAATCTGGTCGTCCTTCTCATTCATGAACTTCGCCCATTTCCCAGCGTCGCTCGTGTTCTGGCGGATGAGCATCATCATCAGCATCGGCACTCATCGCCTTCATCCGCACCGCCCGCGCATTGAACACAGCGCGCCTTCAACAGCGCCACGGGCGCTTGCGTGCCGGTCTTGGGGCCCTTTTGAGGCCATATTGGGGCCGCCTCGGGGCCCTCTCGGGCCTTCATCAGGGCCACCAGACGGCTTCGACAGGCGCCCGCTGGGAAGGCATTGTCAGGGCAACGCGCGTGTGCGCGAACGAAGCGAATTCGAAGCACAAGCACACACATACATACATATATGTATATATATGTATATATAAAAATGTCTGGTATATATACATATATATATATATATGTATGTATATACATATAGGACGCCAAAAAATCATTTGCGCATGGTAGAATGGCGCGCAATGAACAGATGTAACGCAAACCGATGCAACACATACGGAGGACCTGTGGCAACAACAAAGCACATAAACCAAACTACGACCCGCTAGGGGAACAACTACGAATACAAACAACAGGTGAAACGAAACCGCCCACCCAAATCAGCCTAGACAACATGCAAAATCGAAGCAACCCGATGCAAGGCATAATTAAACATGCGAGCACCCAACATGTAAGCCATGTTTCGGGATGGGAAAACCCACACCGCCAGCGACAATTTCCCATACTGGCTCCTGTTAGATGGAATACAACGGAAAGAATTCATGCCGTCGAAACACACGCACGCAAATACATATAGACATCTATATACATTCATATATACATATATATATATATACATGTATATATGTACATGTGTGTACATATGCACATGCACATCCACGCATATACTTAGATGTTTCACGTGTGGGCTTGCAGTTGTATGCGCAGGCATACAAGCACACGCGCACATATATGTCCGCACGTATGTATGTACATACACACGTGTATATATGGACCCTGCAACTTTCGGAGCACCTCCCTTTCGCCCTTAGGTTTCCTCATGGTGCCTGTTTCGGTATCCCCGCCCCCCTGTCGAGGAGGCCCGTCGGCGTCGCCCCGTCCTTTTTTGTCGGGCACAGTTCTGGCGTATGCCGAGTTATTGTCCGAGCACAGCGACTGATGCCCCCCAGAGGCCAACGACAATATTTGAGAAACATTAGTTTCAGTTTTGGAGTGGGTCGATCTGCTGGTCGAGCACAACGGTGCACCCCCCCCAGCCCAAAACCGTTTTTGGAACACACATGTACTATATAGGGGGATTGATCCCCCCCCCCCCCCCCCCCCTGTCCGAGCGCGTCGGCGACAGTGCCCAGAGGCCAACTGCCATTCTTGGACATGCCAGCGGTTTCCCGTTTCACCCCTCTTGCCCCCCCCCGCTTCCGAGGGTCTTGGCGGTTCTGAGTTTCGTCGCTTTATGTGGGCTTTGTGTAAGGTTTATGTTAAGGAAGGCGCCACTCCCGCCCCAGTCTCTGGGGCCACCTTGGGCGAAGGAGAAAGGGGGGGGGGGGGCATGAGGTGCAGGGGCGGGGCGGGGGAGAGGGGGAGGTGTGTGTGTGTGTGTGTGTGTGTGTGTGTGTGTGTGTGTGTGTGTGTGTGTGTGTGTGCGTGTGTGTGTGTGTGTGTGTGTGTGTGTGTGTGTCTGTGTGTCTCTCTGTGTGTGTGTGTTGTGTTGTGTGCGTGTGCGTGTGTGTGTGTGTGTGCGTGTGTGCGTGTTGTGTGCGTGTGTGTGTGTGTGTGAGTTGTAGTGTGTGTGTGTGTGTGTTGTGTGTGTGTGTGTGGTGTGTGTGGTGGGGGGGGGGGGGGGGTGCTGCAAACTGCCGTTGCATTCGCAGCTGCTGTCGCCGTTGCCGCTACCGCTAACTAGTTTCGCCGTCGTCGCTACATCGAAGGAGATTGGGCGAGGGTGGAGAGGGGGGGTGGGGGGAAGGAGAGGGGGAAGGACGAACGGAAGGGGAGGGGATAGGGGGCGGTGAGGGGGGAGGGGAAGGGGGGCGGGGGCGAGGCGGGGGGGGGGGTTGTTGCGAGAGGAGTGCCTCTTCCTCCTCCCCCTTCCCCCCCCCCCCCCCCCCCCCCCCCCCCCCCCCCCAACCTCGCCGTTCCCCCCCCCCCCCCCCCCCCCCCCCTTCTTCCTCACCGTGCTCCTACACTCCCCCTTCTCCTCCTCCCCATCATCCTTCTCCTCTCTCTTGCTCATGGCTGCATGTGTGCTTGCGTACGTATGCATGTGTCGGGCCATGACTGCGTGTGTTTGTTTGCGCCTGAGTGCGCTTAGGTGTGCCGCCGTTTTGTCGTTCTATGGTTGGATATGTCTGCATCTGCAGGTTAGTCTCTGCTTGTGGATGGTTGTGGTTGCGTATGTCTGCATGTGTCTGGGCGTGCCTGACTGTGTCTGTTGCGTCTGAGTGTGTCTCCGTGTGTCTGATTGCGCCTGCGTATGTCTGTGTATGACTGCTGGTGTCTGGTCGTGGCTGCTCATGTATGCGCATGGCTGCTTGTGCCTGCTTATGTCTGCGTATGTCTGATAGTGCCTGCGTATGTCTCTGTGTGTGTGTGTCCGAGTGTGTCGTAGTGTGTCTTATGGTGTCGTATTGTGGTTGGCCGTATCTGCATGTGCTTGTTCGTGTCTGCGTTTGTGCACAGATGCTTTCGTATGTCTGGTAATGTCTGCTCGTGCCATCATTTGTCTGACTGCCTCTGCTGGTGTCTGCTCTCTAGTTGCCAGCGGCATTATGTTAGCATTCAGTCGCTCTACAATTGCGCTGGCAGTCGCTCGCTCTCCAATTGTCCGCGGCACGAATGGCATTCGGTCGCTCTCCAATTGCCCGCGGCACGAAGAGGGAATGTCCGCAGATCCTGTTGCTCCTGATCTTCCTCCTCCTCCTCTTCATCCTCATCCTCATCCGTCCTCATCATTATCATTCCTCCTGCTCAGTCCTCCTCATCCTCATCCTCATCATCATCCTCATCCTCATCCTCCTCCAAATCATTCACCTCCTCTGTCCGCCAGCGGCGGCGGCGGCGTCCCCCCTCTGCTGCGGACGGGGGGTCAACGTCGAGCACGGGACTTCCCCAGGGACGCGTTCTGGCCAAGATTTCGAGGGGGTTGAACCGCGGCGACGGAAAAAAAACATTGAGGCCAACAGCGACAACATTGCATTCATATACCTTCGATGCTTGGATCCCCGAAGGCGGCACGGGGAATAAGGCGACGAATTGAGGTAATGAGGAGGCATTGGGGAGGACGATTAGGAGGAACAGGAGGAGGATGAAGAGGAGGAGGAGGAGGACACGAGGATAAGGATGAGGAGCAGGAGGAGGGGGAGGAAGACGAGGAGGAGGAAGGGGGAAGGGGAGGACATGAGGATGATGGGGGAGGAAGTGATGATGAGGATGATGATGAGTAGGAGGATGGGGAAATGAAGATGAGGCCGATGGCATGAGGAGAGGAGGAGGAAGTGAGGAGGGGGAGGAGGAGGAAGTGAGGAGGAGGAGGAGGAACTGAGGAGGAGGAGGAGGAAATGGGGAGGAGGAGGAGGAGGGGGGCATGATGATGATAAGGATGAGGAAGTGAGGATAAGGATGAGGAGTAGCATTCTTCACAAGAGAATGCTGTCGCACGAATGTCACACCGCACGGCTGTAGCATAACTCCATCTTGGCCGAATCCGAGGGCACGCCACCCCAGACCTTCCTCATCCACGAGACCTTCGAAGGTCTCGAGGATCAGGGTGCGGATGAGGATGAGGATAAGGATCCTCGTCCTCATCCGCATCCTCATCCGCATCTTGTTTCGTCCCCATCATCATCCTCATCCGAACGTGGTCCTCCTCGAGGCCGCCCCCGCCCTCGTCCTCATCCTCACCCTGCTCCTCCTCATCGTCCTCGGCCTCGTCCTCCTCCTGATCTTCCTGCTCCTGCTCCTGCTCCTGCTGCTCCTCCTCCTCCATCTCCTCCTCCTCCTCCTCCTCCTCCTCCTCCTCCTCCTTCTCCTCAGTCCTCCTCATTCTCCACCCCCCCATCACCACGTAGTGCTCGAATTGACGAGCGAGGCGTGCTGGCGCAGCCCTCACGGGGCAGCGGCCGCCTCGTCCGCAGCCGCCGTGCCGAAGTCCGCAGGGGCTGTCTCAAGCTGGGTCTCCGCGGGCGCCTCGTCGCCCTTGTCGTTCGCCTCGAGCTCCTCGCCGCCCTTGTCGGTCCCCTCGAGCTTCTCGTCGCCACTGTCGGTCCCCATCGAGCTTCTCGTCGCCCTTGTCGACCTCGTCGTCGCCGAACGCGCCCTTGACGCCTGTCAGCGCCTTCCTGCAGTCGTTCATCTGCTTCGCCACCGAGTTCGCCTGCATGGCCGTCTCGAGCAAGCTCTTGCCACTCTTGCTGAAGGTGCTGGACCACTTCTGCGTGCTGTGGTACTTGACCCATGCCTCCCAGCCACCCTTTGTTTTCGGCCTCTTGTCACAACCCGCCCTGTAGTCGCCATGGCGCTCGCATATCGAGCGAGCCTCGATGAACATCTTCTCGAGATCATCATCAGCTGGGGCCTCCTCCGTCCTCTTCGTTCGCTTGGTGTCCACCGCCGCTGCCTTCGCCTTCGCCTTCGGCTTGCGCTTCGTGCCGCCTGCCTCGTCGCCGCCAGGCGCCTGCATCTTGTCCCGCGAGCCCTTGCCCAGCGCAGCACCCTTCGAGGCTGTGGCCGCCGCGGACTTGCCCTTGCCAACCTTGGCCTTGCCACACTTGGCCGTGCGCCTGCCCTTGTCCGTCGAGCCCGCCTTGGCGAACGGGATCGGGGGCGACGCGATCCACCTGTCACCGTCCAGCCACGTGAAGCACGTGTTGCCGTCAATCTCGAACTTGTCCGTCGACCGCTTGCCGTCCTCGGTGCGGATGCAAAAGCCACCCTTCACCACGTACTCAACATGCTCTTCGGGATAATCCAGCTCGTGGGGCTCCTCCTCCTCGCCTTCCTCGTCGCAGGACGCCAAGGCAGGAATGACGTCCTGGGTGGGGTGGTGGGGGGGGCCCTCCTGCTCCCGCTCACCCGCCTAACCTGGGGTGCCCCAGGGCCTTGCATAACGAATTCGCGCGGGCAGCCCGCCCGAATTCGTTATGCACTACTTGTTTGGTCGAGTCCAGCCTTTCGCCTGGCATCTCCCGCCTCTCCCTATCCTTGATCCGCATCCTCCTCTCCCTCCTCACCCCTGGCCCTCATCATGCCCATCATCCTTCTCGTCCCTCCTCTTCCTTCGCAATGCTCGCCTCCACCGTTCTCCCCCATCCTCATCCATCCTCCCTTCTCGTCTTCCCGTCTCCTCCTCCTCATTCGCCTCCTCTCCTCCTCATCCATCCTCACCTCGTCCTCATCCTCCTCCTCGTCATCCTCGTCATCCTAAGCCTCACCGTGCGTTTTATTACCCTCCTCATCCTGGTCTTCCCTCGTCTCCTGCGCGTTCTTCCCCTTGCTGGACGGCGACGGCTCGGTGCCCTTGCCCGACTGCAGAGACGTGGTGCCTTTGCCCTTGCTCTTGCCCGTGCGCTTGTCGCCACCTCGGAAGCCGAGATGCGATGAGGGGGAGGATGAGGGTGATGAGTTGGAGGGCGATGGGGCGAGGAGAAGGGCGACGACGTGGAGATGGGCAGGGAAGACGATCAGCACGAGGATGAGGATGGCGAGGAGGACGAGGAGTCTGAGGGTGAGGACGGCGATGTGCACAGTACTGAGGAGAGCGAGGATATTGAGGATGAGGATAAGGAGGGTGAGGGTGATGCAGAATCAGGAATGAGGATGTTGAGGATGAGGATGAGGAGAGGAGGACGATGATGAGTGGAGCGAGGATGCGGACGATGATGAGGAGGATGATCAAGATGATGAGGATACGGAGAGCGAGCATGATACGGATGAGGAGGAGGAGGAGGAGGAGCAGGATGGTGATGACGATGACGGGGAGGTGGATGAGGATGAGGATGAGGATGAGGATGCTGGAAGCGAGGGTAATGAGGATGAGAAGGGCGAGGATGAGGATAGCGAGGAGGATACTGATAAGGATGAGGGTGAGGAGGATGAGGGTGACGAGGGCGGGGATGATGCGGATGAGGGGGGCGAGGCGATTGGTGAGCCTGTCGCGCTCACGTCCGACTGAAGGCTGTCGTCCGAGAGGTCGTCGTCGTCGTCGTTGAACATGGCGTTCATGAAGTATGATCGGGCTGCAATGTCAGAACTACCACCAGCAGGACCACCTCCTTTCGATTGCATGACCTGCATCAGCTGCGGCGGGATGGTGTAGTTGTTACTGGGTGTGGTTTGCATTCCCCCACCCCCCTCCAAGCACTCGTACTCCTACGCGTACTCCGAGCCCCACTGCTACTCATGCTCATGCTACTAGTACTCGTACCCCTAGTCCTATTCGTTTTCCAACTCGTACTCATACTCGTATTCCTACTCGTACTCCTACTCGTACCCCGTCCCCCCGCCACCCCCTCCCCCTACTCGTACTCCTACTCTCATTCCTAACCGTACTCGTATTCCTACTCGTGCTCCTACTCGTACTCCTACTCGCACTCGTACGCGTACTGGTACACCCTTCCCCCGCTACCCCATCCCCCTAATCGCGTTCCTACTCGTATTCCTAACCCTCCTCGGACTCCTCCTACTCCTCATACTCCTACGCGTCCTCCTCCTCCTCCTCCTCCTCCTCTTCCTCCTCCTCCTACCCCTCCTCCTACTCGTCCTAGTGTTACTCCTCCTCCTCATCCTAGTTTGACCATGGGCTCCTGATGACCCGCCTCCACCCAGCTACCATATCCAGGATCTTCCTGGCCTCCTCCATGCACTTCAGCTGGGAGAACTTTGCCCCGATCACCTGCAGCACAGCACCTTCCCAGTCCGTTAGATCGATGCGCAAGTTCGCACTGACCGCCTCACACACTTTCAATGCTTTCCACCAGCCACTGGAGAGGATGTACTCTGGGAGGCCCTTGCATCGCTTTTTGCCGCCCGTGTTCCACGAGCACAGCGTGCCAGTACTGAGCGAGGCTGGCGGCAGCTCATGGAGCGCGCGCGCGAGACCAGCCTGCACCTCCAAGCTCATGGGACGAACGCGAGGCCAGCCAACAGATCCTTGAACCTGAACTCTACTGTCGTCGTCGTTCTCCCTGGCCTTCAGATCGTCTGAGCCCGACTGGTCGATCACCTCGTCGTCGTCGTCGTCGTTCTCCAAGACGACCCCCAAAACGACCCTCCACCGTCGGCGCCCCAGCTGGGACCCCCATGGCCTGCCGCCCAATCCCGAGATCCAGGAGGAACCCCCAGACCCCAAGACCCCAAGAGAACCCCCGAGACCCCCGAGGAACCCAAGACCCCAGGATGAACCCCGAGACCCCAAGACCCCAAGAATACACCAAGACCCCAAGACTAGATCGAACCATGACGGACACGACTATGATGTGGAACAGAAGATGAGGGATGACGATGTATATTATGGATGTAATATGATATAGAGTTAGAAGGTCTTTAGGTTTTGAAAGTGACCAATGATCGCGTGATCGCATGCACACGCTCATGTGCAAGACGAAGAAGACAAACCAAGCGAAAGCAGACAAAACAAGACAAAGCAGACAAAACAAGACAAAGCAGACAAAATCAGACGAAAACAGCTTCCAGACCTTCCGCGCGGAAGGCATGGAAGGTGGAGAGTCAGGGAACACGGGGCGCCCACGAACGCCCACGAGGCGGAGCGCGAGCATGGCGAAACTTCGGTGGACCCATCAAGGGCATAGGGTGCCAACGAGCGCCAACGAGGCGGCAACGGGCGCGAAGGCGGTGAAACCTGGGCAGCCCCACCCAGGGCGCCGGGCGCCTACGAGCGCCCACGAAGCGGCACGGGCGCGAACGAGGCGAAACCTGGGCGGTCCCATCCAGGGCGCCGGGCGCCCATGGAAAATCGAGACTGGCTGCTGTTCGGGGCCCTCGTGGGGGTCCTCTTGCAGCACTCCTTGGGTGTGTTGGCAGCCTTTTGGGCCGCTCGGAGTTCGTATGGGGCGTCTTGGAACGCTCTTGGACCGTCTTGGGGCCTTCTTGGGCCGTCTTGGGGGCATGTTGGGATCCTCTTGGTCCGTCTTGGTGCCCTCTGGGTTGTGAGACTCGGGCGACAACCGGCGACCGGCTCCAGGAGGCACGCGTCAAGCCCCCCCCCCGATTTGGGCCTCTGGGCCCTTCAAACAGTATTAAGGCATTCGATACATAATGCTCTGAGGGACTTGAGGTCACTCCGCTCAGTGACTCGCGGCAAGCTGGCGGGTTTATGATGAGGAGGGATGGAGCATGAGGTGTGGGGAGTTCCGTGGGTGTCGTCGTCGTTCCGTTCGCGGCGCTCTTGCCGAGCCCGGCCAGACTCTCAGCGAGCCGCCGGCTTCCCGAGGTCCCACATCATCACCGCTGGCGGCCTCGGCGGGGTCGTGATGTTCTTCCAACTCCCCCTTTTCTTCCCCCTCCACCTTGCCCCCCCCCCCCTCCCTCCATCTCGCTCCTCTCCTCCCTCCCTCCCCCCCGTCCTCCCCACTCCTTCCGAGAAGGGAGGAGGTGGAGGATATGGGGAGTGTTAGAGGGGTCAGGAGTGGGAGGATCGGGGAGAGGGAGGGAGGAGGACAGAGGTTCAACGACGAGAAGCTGAAGGACAGGGCCCTCATGTTCCGCGATTGGGGCCGGATTGGCAACAATTCCGAGGACATGTCGGAGCGGTTCGGCCACAGCGTGGACGGTATAGATTACGACTTCAAGTTTTTGTACGGTTGTTGGGGGCCTTGGTGGTGTTATGATTCCCCTTTCTCACTCTGTTTGTACAATGTGCGCCCACGCGCTAGTGTTTCTGATCGTTCCTAGCTCAGCCATGGGAACAGGAACAATTGCCCCGCTGCAGACACGATCATGAGAGATAGACCGAAGACGCCAGCCGGAAGCAGTCGATCCCGAGTGGCCAGGCATTGAGGCACAGTCGTCGTCTCATCTTGAAGGCATTTGCTAAGAGTCAGGCCGCCCACGGTGGCTAGCGCAGTGATCGGTGGCGTTGGCGTGCAACGATGTGCCCAGGCCTGGGACCACCACGCGAGCCACGCCATCAGACCACTTGCGCCTCCATCACACGAATTGCACAAGCCAGCTTCAGGCAGCACCGCCCAGCAAACACTTCACTGCGTCCACGTGCTGATCTGCATATTGTGTGACCAGTCGGAACGAAGGAGTCCGGAGTCTCCCCTGGCTGACAGCGCCATGTGCCAGTCATGTTGAAGTTCGGTGTTGCTGCGCGCCCCCCCGGGAGAAGGAGGCGAGGACGAGGAAACAGAGGAGCGCAAGGATGAGAAGGAGCGAGAGGATGCTGCAGCTTGCAGCCTCTCTTGATCTGGTGTGTCATGTTCCATGACGTCACTCACCATGAAGGAGCGCGCGACCACAATTTGTACTAGGTCGCACGGGCGTGGTCGATAACTCTCCAGCCGTGGAGACATTGCTATGGATGAGCGGGTCATTTCCTGCCGATGCATCGGGGGGACATGGTATGCAAGACGTGTCGGAGACATGCGGTCATGAGATGACTGGTAACGTTTTACTTTGGCACGGTACCTGGGTTGTCTTCCCAGGCTGCGTCGGCTACAACATGAAAGCGTGCGAGATGAATGCTGCGTTCGGGCTTGCGCAGCTGGAGAAATTGGACAGGCTGCCTCCCGATGCAGCTGAGGAAAGGAATACCAGGAGGAAGTGAATGACGACGGCGAAGACGACGGCAGCGACATGTACAAGGCTCGCACTGGGGTGTCAACCAAGTGGGAGAAGCATCGCAGGGGGGCGACGCGAAACCGAAGTCTTGTCTGTACGCGATTCGGTCAATGCTTTACTACAGATTTGCAGGATCGAATTTGTGAGCTGTGGAGAAATACGCGTGCAGTACAATATGCGTATGTGTGCACAAGACTGCATTGGCGCTTGCGCCATACGCCTTGTTCCGGACGCTTCCCCGGCAAAGCAATACATCATCGTTTGCTTCAGCAGGGGGGCCCTCGAGGCCTGTGGGGGCGACCGGGCCATTTTTCGGATATCCCTGGTGCCTGCTGACACCGCGTTCGCCCGATGCGCTTGCACACTTGTGCTCAGTAGCGGGGAGCGAATGATTTTTTTGTTTTTTTCACGCGCGAAGGTAGTTTGTGGAAGTAAGGAGCGTTCCCATGACACGCCGTAAAAGTCGCAGCAGCTTCGAAGACATCGTTTTCTGTCGCCTCCTAAATGCCATGGGGGGCTCCAGGCACTCAGGAAATCTTCGATCGTCGACCTTCGAATCTAGATCCATTGCCTGTCTCTCTCGATCGAGGAATGGAAACCTCGAGCCTCAAGCGTGGAACCAAGATCGTCGGGTCAGCTCGATGTACTTCGTAAAAGAACGCCGTCTTGGCGTGTTTTTTAGCTCTTTTGGGCAGTTCTGGGGCCCGGCCGTCCTGGGGCCTTCTTGGGCCGTCTTGGGGAGTTGGGGCCCTCCAGAGGTCTTCTGAAGCCATCCATCGATGGAGGTAAGACTTCGGCGGCCGTGTTGGGCTCTTCTGGAGGCCCTCTTAGGGTCCTCTTGGGGCTCTCGCGCGGCCCGCTTGGAGCTAGTCTTGGGGTCCTTGGGGCTTTTTTGGAGGTGTTGGGGTTCTCGTGGGATCCTCTTGGAGGGCTTTGGGGATCCTTGAAGGGCCTCTCGGGGCCATCTTGGAGGGCGTCCATCAAAAGACGGGGTGTCCCCGAATTCGTTCTCACCTCTGGGACCATCAGCATCGCCTTTTGGTGATCTCTTTGGGCGCTCTTTGCCCTGGGGATTCATTGGGGGCCTCTCCTAGGGCTCTCGTGGGCTATCTTGAGGCTTCAAGCCCGCATCGGAGGCGAAAGGCAAACAGCATGGATGTTTTGTTGGCAGTGTTTGAAGGATGTTGGCCTCTTGGGGAAGTCTATGGGGGGGCTCCGAAAGTATCTGGAGCCGTCTTTGGGTCCTCTTGTGGCCTCTTGGAGGCATATCGGAAGTCTAGGGCCCTGATGACTCCAAGACGGTCCCAACCGGCCCCCAAGACACATCGTGACACAGATTCGGCTGTCTTGAGCCATCGTGAAGGGGCACGTTGGAGCATCGGGTGCCCTCTCGGGGCTTTCTTGGGCCAAGAAGCACCCTCTGACACATCGCGGGGGGGCGCAGACAACCCAAGGAAAGTGGGGAGGTGTGGGTACCTATCCTCGAAGGGAGGAGGTGCTGTGGAACAGGGAAGAGAAGCATGGTTAGACCACCTTGGTCCAGAGGGCTGGTGGGATTATTCTCGAACGGGCCGTTGCTCTTCAGCTCAATCAGTTTGCAGAGTCCAGGGATGCACCTATCAAAATGCATCCCTCAGAAGTGCTCGAGCGTCTTTGCCGGCCGACCCCCAGATGAGTTCGAATCTGACGTTTCAAGAGCAGTCTGGCCTCAAAATAAATAACGATTTTTAGGTACGATTCCCGGAATAACGTTTGGATGTTTCCCCATTTCCAGACGAGCATCACGCAGAGCAGCATGTCCTGCTGCTGCTCGTGCTGCTGTCGTTCTCCAGTACGCTACTTCCGTAGTTATTTAGGATCAAGTTTCCCCCCCGGCAACTTGCCCCAGGCCTTCATGATGCCCTGCCTTGCTGCGCCTGTGGGCGAGCGCACGGGCGAGAAATCGGCCGCCAGTCTGGGCGAGGATGGCTGTGGCCTGGACGCTGCTGTGGCGCAGCTGTTCGAGCGCGGCTTCGCTTTGCTGAGGCTGTCGCAGGACGAGGTGGCTGCCCTGGAGGCCGCTGAGCAGGAGTGCCGCGCTCTTCTGCGGGGGCCTCGCGATCGCAAGGACCTGCTCGTGCACCGCGGGCCGACGCGGCACCCCAGGTGGAATGGCCTGCCCCTGCACGGCGCCGGGTTCGTGTCCACCCCGGCCTACGGAGGTCGCGAGCAGTTCCATTACATTTGCGGCGCCGCGGACGTGTGCCCGTGGCCCAGCGACGACTGGCGCACTACGTTCGAGAGGGGTTCGGAGGTGCTGCAGGGGCATTGTCTTGCCTTGCTGGAGAGGCTGGACCCAGCCGCGTTGATTGATTGGCGAAAACAAGCTGAGCAGGCCGGAGATCCCTCGGTGTGCGACGCTTTCTTGTACCCGAGCTTGAACAGCGGGAGCGAACGTATCCCTGCCCAGGATGGTCGGCCACTGTTGAGCGAGGGCGCAGCCGCAAGGCGGGAGGCAATGGGCCGCCACTTCGATCCAGGCTGGTTGACCATCAAGAAGGGTTCGCTGGACGGCGGTCTCGAGTTTTGGGACCGCTGCATGGACGCGTGGACCAACGCAGAGGAAGCGGAGTTCTATGTCGCCCAGAGCTGCCATACGCCGAAGGACGTGGCCGTGGTCTTTGCTGGTGAGCGCTTGGAGGCTTGGACCGAGGGTGCCGTGCCCGCTGTGCCACACCGCGTCCTGAGCCCAGCAGGCGGCGCGGACCGCTTGAGTTTCATCTTCGAGCTACGCGACCACGCGTGCTGAGCGCCAAGGACCGCTGTCGCGCCCTGGCTTGCCCCTTGGCTCGAAAAACATCCATTTGGTTGCTTCTCCTGCTGTCTCCTACGCCTGCTGATCCTCCTCGTGCCCCCCCCCTCCTCCTCCGTCCCTCGTTCTCCGGAGTTCGGTCCTCGTTTGCCCGATCGCGGTGCGCCACCTGCCACGTGCGCGTCTCCAAACATTCTCGTCGTCCTCCTTGATCGTGTCCTTATTATTATTTGTCTCGTTCTTCTTCTTCTTCTCCTCCTCCTCCTTCTCCTCCTACTCCTCCTCCTTCTCCTCCCAAATCCCCCATGGGGAGGCGGGGACGAGCCCAGGGGTAGGGGGCGAAGCGGTGACGAGCTGAAATGGGAAGGGCCCATCCAGAAGTATTCACCAACACATCAACACCAGCATTGAAGGTCTCAACCGCAGTTCTGCCAGAGCTGTAGCCCAGCATGTCCTGCTAGCGTCATCCGAACTCACCCACGTGGGGAACAGCTGTCACCCTCCACGGCCGTATACAGCTGAACGCGATGCATTTCTGCGGCTGTCTGGAGGTCCGCGGCACGCTATTCCCGCCCCAGTGGCACGGCACCTCAAGTATTCCAGGCTCCCGATCGAAGCATTCCAATTATTTTGGGTCACTCAGGCTGCTCAACATTGCTGTGCCAGTCAATCGGCAGACTTTGCACGAGCCGAACGGTCATCATACGACTACGATTGCACCGACGAATGCACTATCTGTTTGGAGTTGCAGGGGCTTTGGAACTTGTACAGTTGTTATAATCTTACACGGAATTGCCGTGCGATGACTCCGACATTTCTGATTTCTCTTCTTGGTATTTCGAGAATCGAGAACACAACCGACTTGTTATCCACGATATCACCCCCATACTTGGCACGTCTTTTCACGTTGTATGCAACACTGTGTTTGGGGGCCTTCCAAGGCTGTGCTGGGAGCATCTTTGGCCGTCTTAGTGCCCATTCGGCCACCTTGGGCCGGTCTCGGGGACCGCTCGGCCCGAAAAGGCGAGAGCTCGAACATCATGCAACAAAGTATGCAACATCTATGTTTTTTGTTCCTTTCGAGGCCCTCTTGGGGGTCCTCTTTTGGGCCTCTTGGTTGTCTTGAAGGCGTTTGGGGTCGTCTTGGGACCATCTTGAGTGTTCTTGAGATCTCTCCTGCGTGTTGGAGCCCTTCTGGAGTCATCTTAGAAGTCATTCGGGGCAATCTTCCGGCCACGGAGGATGGACTGGGAGGCTGCGAAGGCTTGGGAGGAGCGCCGGGAAGTTCCCGCTGGACCCACGGAGGGCGCCTCAAACAGAGTTATGGATTTCCATAGAGGGGAGCAGGTGTGGCAAATTGTTTCACACGCCTTTTTCTCACCCCCAGCAAGCGGGGGCCGGCGGATTTTGGACATTGGCCTAGCTTCTTCTTCCCCTGTTCTGTCCTCGTTTCCCGCTGCACAGTCTGCAACGGTTGGCCCACAAGCCGTGCCTCTTCGGCGGTGTCTCTTCTGTGGTGCGGTCCAGGGAGGCTCCCTCTATCATACCATTTTTGTCAGGCCCTTGCTCGCCTCTGCTCCTTCCTTCCCGCCCTCACCGCTGGTTGTCTCACATCTTCCGCCGACGCTCGCATGCCTGTTCTATTGTTGCCGCTTCCGCTCGCTGCTCGTGCTTCGGTTGTGCGTTACATACATGTGGCATATCGTATGTATCACACGCGTAGATCTAAGGGGCGGCGGGTCCAGCCAAACACAACAGTGGGTATGGCGCGAGCCAGGCTCCGAGCTCGTAAAGATAAGACCTCTGCCCTCGCCAGCGTCTCCCTGGCCCAGAGCTCAGGAGATATGGCGTCCCCTTGGTGAGTTCCCCCCTCACTCTGCGATGTCTCATCTCCAGTTGATTGCCAACTCCCGCTCATACAGCCCACCGGGACGCTACCCAGAACGGCCCATCCCTCGTGCATGCTGGACGTGCTGCCGCTCCTCTTCCTCCTCATCTTCCTCCTCCTCCTCCTCCTCCTCCTCCTCCTCCTTCTCCTACTCCCAAATGCCCGCGTCTCCCCCTCCTCCGGCGGCCGCTCGCTTGCCAGTAGGCGTCCCCCCGCGTGGCCCAGCGTTGTGCGCGGGGTAGGTTCCGCGCCATGCGCGCCCGCAACATCAACCGCTACGTGGAGAACCTCAGGAGTCTTCGGCACCTCCAGGGGTGGGGGGAAGGTTGCGGGGCCGCGGAGTGCCTCCGTCATTTTGTGTGTTGCTGACCGCTGCGCTCACCTCTGATCCTCTCTCCTCCCCCCCTCCCCTTGCGGGAACAGGAGGATAGGGGTTTGTGTGTGTTTGTGCGTGTGTGTGTGTGTGTGTGTGTGTGTGTGTGTGTGTGTGTGTGTGTGTGTGTGTGTGTGTGCGTGTGTCCTTGCTCGTCTCCTCTCACTTCCCCCCCTCCCCCCCCGCCCCCGTGGACCTTTGCGTAGTCATAGTGCGGTTGCCTGAAGATGAAGCATGCGCCACCCAGCTCGGTGGATGCGTGAGGGCCCTGCGCGGTTTACCTTGCCCCGCCAGTCTGAGTCCGCCGTGTCGCTGCGTGCGCAACCGCTCTGCCAAAACATGTGTGTGTGTGTGGGGGGGTGAATGCGACTGTATGCGCGTGTGTGCGTGAATGTGCGTGCTGCGTTTCATGTGTACGTGTGTTATGTTGTGTGTTGTGCGTTAGGTTGTGTGCACGTGTGTGCAGGCGTGTGCTTGTGTGCATGTGCATGTTGGAACCCTATAAAGGACCGACGGGCCCCAAAGGGTGACCTACGAGCTCGGGCAATTGGTCAGAAGTCCCCGCGTAACTGGGCGGCACCCCGTCCGCTTGACGCTCCGCTCTTCTCGTTGTTTGCAGGGTTCGCTCGGATCGTGGGCAGATGATGATCTTGCAGTGCCGCCCCACCGGCTACGATGATGGTCGTCGTCCTCCTCCTTCTCCTTTGCATTTTCCACCTAGTTGCTGGGTGGTGATCGTCAACAGTGCGACGCTTTCGCAGCCAACGCCGGGTCTCTCAGTTTCTGGTGCATCTCACCTTCCGAGAAGAGTTGTTGACCGGGTTATTTGACGGCCGGTTGGAACTCACATTGAGATCGAGCCTCTGCGGATTCGCAAATCGTTCGGCTGCGCGCGTCGTGCACCGTTGGCAGCTACGACGGACGGCAGCCGCAGCAGCTGCGACGGCAGCTTCGACGGACGGCAGCTGCAGCGGCAGCGGCAGCAGCCGCATCGGCCGCAACCCGAACTTCGGCAGCCCCTGGTGCACTCGCAATCTCACGAGCGCGGCGCTGCGTGATTCTCGCCATGGCACTTGAATTTGGTTTCTTGCACGCGCTCTTCAGATTTCGTCGACAATCAGTTGCTCGCCGCAAGCTTGTCAACGGGCTGCGGGTGCTGCGAGGGCTCGAGATCGGACTGCGTGGACTGCGAGGGCTCGGCCGACGTCTTCGGGGAGTCCTCGACCTGGATCGGCGTCGGCGGCGCGCACTCCCTCGCGGCGTCGAAGATGGGTAACGAATCCATGCCAGTCCGCTGTCGGTCCTCGAGATCCCAATGACCTCGCTCAAGCGGCTGCATCTGGGAGTCTGGCACCGTCGAGGCCTTCGGGGGGGGGAGAATCCAGAACTCGCGAACTGAGGGATGGCAGCTAGGTTGAAAACGGACCAGCCCTCACGCGCTGAGTTCCATGGGAACTCGCGAGCGCAACCATCAGATGGACCCTCCATCTAAACGTTTAGATATCTGCACTGGGGAAGGGGGACGGAGAATGAAGAGGTAAAAGTCTGGTCGCTGTCGGATTCTCTGGGGCTCCAGGGCGGGGAACCAACAACTGTGTCGACGGGCCACGCGCTCTGGTTCTGAGGGCCGCGGCCCAGTCTTCGACGTCGCTCAGGGGTTCATCACATTCAGGATCCTGGGCTTCCGAAGGGTGCTGAACAGAAGTCCAGAGGAGGAGATGGCACCTGAGGACGGGGAGGAGGAGGATGAACAGGAGGAGGAGGAGGGGGAGGAGGAGGAAGATGAGGAAGAAGGAGGCAGAGGAGGAAGAAGAAGAAGAAGAAGGAGACAGGGAAGAAAAAGGACACGGAAAAACACCCCCATCTTCTTTCCACCTCTCCTGAGCCTCCGCGGGTGCCGAAGCCGCCGCGGCCCTCGCGGCCGAGCGCGCAGACGAAGCCCTCAGCGTAAATGGCGGCGCCATGAAGCGTCTCTGGGGTTGTGCGTTCCGAAAACTCCTTGCGAGCACCTCGCGAAATGCTCGCGCCCCGCTGGCTGCGAGCGTGGAAGAACAGAATGCTGAAAACACGGTGGCATATGAACATCCACCGCCCGCGATGCGGGCAAATGGCAGGCGCGCCGAGACCAAATCACAGACATGTCGCGGGCAAGTCGCGGGCAATTCGCTACCGTATACAAGCCGTTCGTTGATTCTGTGCTACGAAACGTGTCACAAGTATTGAAAGCCATCTGATGTTGTTAAACGATTAAAAATCAGCTAAAACTGAAACTATTGAAACTACTTGAAAGTATTTCAAACGTTCGAAATTATTTCCGGTGTCTTTTTTATTGTTTTTTGGTTCACTTTTTCTGAGGAGAAAGACTTTTGCGTTCGGGAAAGGCGCGGGTGAAGGGCGAGGTAAGTTCAAAACCAATGCCGCGGGCTCAGGCCGCCGAGGCAACCTGCTGGGCCCGGGCGGGGTGCGTCTCAAGCGCCGCGAGTGCGACTCTGGGGAGCACCTCGTGCGAGACTGCTTTTGGCGCCGCCGGCAAGGGCGAGACCTCTTCTTCGGCGCCCCGGCCTCAGCAGCGCCGCCATAACCGCCGACGTCTTCGCTACTTGCACATCCGAGACAACAAAGGGCGCCTGGACCAGCCGCCAAGCAGCCCTCGCTAGGCGCGCGCGCGGCCTGGGTGCCAGGGGCACTTCCGGAACTCCCGGACCAATCCTTGGGGGCCCCGGCGACGGCGACCCCGCGCAGAGCGCCGGCCCCTGGGGCGGCGGGCGACCGATTCCGGCGGCGGCAGCGCTTCGGTTAGCCACTGTTCCGCCAAGTGTGTCGTTTGATGGTTCGTGGCAAGCAGTTGGCCACGACCATTTCTTTGGCTGGGCATGGACTTCGCCCTCTTTACCCTCTCCCAGCCCGCGCGAGGCCGACCTGTGACGACTGCGTCGAAAATTGTTGAGCTCGTGAGCAGCGTGCATCAAGACTCTGCTCAACCTGCGGGATGCGGCTAATTGCTATGTTGCTGGCCCGCGCGGCAGGAGTGTGGAACCCAGCGCCCGCCGCGCCTGCGGCACCTGCAGCTTCAGCTGCATGTGCAGCACCGCTGCTCTTGCCGCCGCGCTGGGCCAGAGTGGCCGGCGCTTCCCTCTGGAGCAAGCCCGAGCGCGCGACCGGGCGAACGCCGTCAACGCCCGTGTCGCCGCGCGCGCGACGCCGCCTGCCGACGCGCAAAATGCCGAGCTGCGCCCACGCGCTATCAGTTTCAGCCCTCGGCATCTGCCCGTCACGTGGATCCAGCTCCACGCGGCCGCCGCAGTCCGCGCCAGCTGCCGCATCGCATCGCTGCTAGCGCCAGAGTCTCTCAACGATAAGGCTTCCATCGGAGCGCCCCCGTCGAGATAAACCAGCCATCTGGGAGAGCGGCCGCGTGGTTCGCCAGCCGCGAGACCTGAGCGTCGAGCGGCGGCCGATCCGAACGCGGCGCGGGCACCGCCCTCGACCGCGCGAAACGACGGCACCTCGACGAGCTCCACGGCCCTCGGCTAACACTGGAGTTCTTTTCGATAAAGGCGAGCAGCGACGGCAAGCCGCACAGTTTTGGGCAGAAGCTCTTACAAATCCTCCCATTATGCCGGCTGCCGCACCTGCTGCCCCCCCCCCCCCCTCCCGTCGTTGCCTTTGGCGACGACCGGGCGTGCCCCGCCTGTCTCGGGGCCGCCGCGCACGGCGGCAGGGTGGCGCGCCCGCAATTCCGCTTTATGTTGCACCAGGCGCGCCGCTCGCAGCCCATGCAGACCGCCGACGTCCACGCTTTGATGCGCCTGGCGTGCCGAGGCCTAGCCGACATTATCTCCGACTTCCGATTCGTTGGTGCAGACCGTGCTCCGGCGGATCCGATGATCACGTCGTCGGCCCGCGCGGCGGACTTTTGCCCTGCGGGCCCAGCGCCCGCGGCGTCAGCCTGCCTGGTGCCGGACGACGACTCGCCCGAGGAGACGCCGCCACGCAACAGGACATCACCCGCCCTCTTCGACCCGCATTAGCACCCGGGACACCGCGGTATTACCTCGCGCTGCTACCGGGCAACGCTTCCAGTTCCATGTGCCGCATGGCGCCCGCGTGGGCCCGCGCATTCCGCCGCGCCGACCTGCGTTCCCGCGGTGGCCTAACTCGCCAGATACATGCGCGAGCTCACCAACCGATTCATCTTATTATCCAGCGGGCGCCCTAGACGTCATCGTCAACTCCAGCGCCTGGGCTAACCTCAGGGGGCCGCGCTTAGCCGCGATCTTCGCCGACAAGGCCCAGGGGGCGAAGTTCGCGCCCGCGGGGGAGAAGCTGTTGACTTCACTCTATGCGGCAGGAATCGGCATTGGATCACCGGTTCCGCACTGGGAGGTACACTGCCCCATTTGGGGTAACTACCCGCGACGGCGCGACCGCGCGGCGCGGCGCGCGCGCCCCGGCCGTGGAGGGCGCGGGCTTCGATCTCCCTGCCTCTCTCGGTTTGCAATCAATGCAGTCCAACAGCGGGTTGGCAGAGACTAGCGCTGCCCACGAACGCCCGACGCGCGCCAGGCCTGGCGGCGACGAAATTCATTGGGGCGCTGGCGCCGTCCACTTTGACGCGGCATCGGCCCCGAGTTGATGTCGGCGCATCCCAGTCGACAACTTTGGCCGACTCCAGCCGCCCTCCGCGAGATTGCCGCCCAAGCAGCTCACGCTGATGGCAGCGGGCAGAATCAACCGGGCGACGACGCCAGCGATCGCAGCGACGGCCGCGAGTTCAGGGAGGTCAAGATCCAGCTTCCCGAGCCTCAACGCACATGCGCCAGCTCGGGGTTCACCGCAGGCCGCCGGCTACGACCTGCACGCCAGCGCGGACGTCAGCACCTCGACCAATGTCAGGAACCGGTGTCCACGGGCGCGGCCGCTCTCGCACCGCCGGGCACGTGCCTGCAGGTTGCCCCGCGCTCGGGATCCGCCCCCAGAGGCCTCGAGGTTGCGGGCGGCGTGGTGGGCCCCGACTAGCGCAGAGACAACGGGGCAATTCTGGCCAGCTCTCTCCCGCGGCCCCAGGTGGTCGAGCAAGGCCAGCGGGTCGTCCTGCTCATCCTGGAGCGCGTCGTCGACAATTGCGGAGACCCAACGTTCCTCCGACTCCTCGCGGGCATCAAGTCTTCGGGCGCGCCAGCGCGGCGCGCCTCGGCTGCTGCCCGATCCAGGGGCAGGGGGGCAGCTCAGCACCGCCGGGCTCTCAGCCCGCAAGGCTGGCCCAGCGGACCTGCCCCGGTAAATTCTGGCAGCTGGAAGGGGTCGTCCCGCATTGGCCCTGTGGGGGGCCGGAGTGCGTCATGCGCGCCGCATTCCACGCGGACGCCGCCAGGTCATCGTCCGACGGCGCATTTCCCGGCACAGGCCACAGCGCGCGGCGGATCGCGCGCGGCGCGAATCGGGGCGGACACGCGCAGGTCATGGGCGCAGGCACCAGGGTCGTGATCTCCTGCCTGCTCGGACCTCAGTGGAGGCGCCCAGCCGCGAAGCAGATGACCGACGCCGACGCGCCGCACCCCGCCCAGCAAGAGGCCTGCCACAAGCTTCTGGCCCCAGAGACCAAGCGTAGCGACGTAGCCTTCGCGATGGTCACGGGCTCGCCCATGCTCAATCAACTGTGCTGACGCAGCATCAGACTGGAGGAGCGCGCCGACGATTGAGCAACCGCGACCAGACGCGTACACTCGGGCCCGATGCGCCGCGACGCGTTGCGTCTTTCGCCCAACTGCAGTTGCGCTTCAACGCGCAGCAGTTCGCTTCGAACGGTGTGCCTTCGGCGAAATACAGCAGCAGCTTCAGCGCCAGACTCGAACACCTCTTCCTGCCCTATGGCGACTGGCAAGCGCAACGCCACCAGGCAGCACGACACAGCAGCACACCCAGGACCACGGGGCACCACGATACCGCGCGTTTTCAGGTTGCCAGAGAGCCCTCCGGGAACCTAAACCACGAGCGCGTTTTCAGGTTCCCGGAGAGCCCTCCAGGAATTCAAAGCACAGGCGCAACCAACCATAGGAGGCGCCCGACGGTGTCGGCACCCCTCCAAAGGCAAAGCGCACGAGCCAGACAGCGAAGATGAAGAGGGCCACGCGCCCAAATCACGAGCAAGTCATAGAGGACCTTTGCGAGCACTGCGGCGCTGACCATTGCTCTGGCCCTATGTCATCCCGGCTTCCCAGCCATAGGCGAGCTAAGTCACGCCGACGAGTGCGGCGACGATGGCGCCCGCGGAAGCCTCGCATCAGACATGCCGACGCGGTGGTTCGTCGGCCCCAGCCTCAGAGCGCCGTCTGGCGAGTGTTCAAGCGACGCAGCCTACCAAGTCCGACGACATTCAACACTTCTGCACCTACCTCGCCTCCATTGACCACGGCGCCGTCATCGTGGAGATATTTGGTGGGGAGGCGCGGACCTGCAGACTCGCTGTCCGCAGCCGCCTCGGGGCGTGCGCCAGCGTCAACTTGGCTGCGGGATGCGATCTCAACGGCGAGAGCCAGCAGAGAGCCGTAGACAAGGCACAAATCTCATGGACCCCTGGTGGCCACCATGGCCCCCGCCCGCCAGCCCTGCGGTCGTTGGGCCACGTTTAAAAACAAACGCACATGCAGCACGTGGCTGCGCCCCCACGAGAACGCGGCCCCACGCGGCCGATCCTGCGTCTATGTAGCATGACTACAGCTCCAGCTCCAGCTCCAGCTCGGCGGCTACTTCGCCAACGAGAAGCCCGACCACTTGCGGCTGCGCGACGAGCCGCCATGGCCAGAGGTGCTGGCAGTGCCAGGCGCACACAAGGTCATCTTCGACCAGTGCCCACTTGGGCTTCGAGATCGTCGCGGGGGCATCATGGGCAAGACCGCTGGCTTGGTCTCCAACGCCCTAGGGATCTTCGAGCGGTTCGTGAAAGTCAGGCGGGCCAACAAGCACGCCCGCACGCGCGTCGAGGGCCGCGACAGCTTCGACGCCCAGATCTGGCCATGGCGGATGGCCGAGCGGCTCGTCCAGGGCATTGTGGACCCACGCCGCCTGAGACGCTCGCATCTCGCGAACTACTTGCACGACTGCGACGTCGAAACGGCAGCCTCCCCAGCCGCGGCACCCGGGGCCGCGGGGGGCGGGGCGAGATCATCGGCGCCATGGCCGCCGAGCGCGCGCGCAATTCGCACCAGGCCCTCGGACGCAGCGTCCGGGCGGACTCGCCCATGCACTCCCAAGATCCGGCCACGTGCCTACGTCTTCACAGCGCCCCAGCGCACTGGGAATGCCCCGGCTGCCGCGAGGAGAAGGAACGCGACCGCCTTGCACGCGCCCACGAGTTCAGCAAATGCAGGTTCCACGCCCGCGCGCCGGCGCACGCCCGCGGGCGCCGGCGCGACCTGGGGGGCCATGCCGCTCCGGCGATCAGCGCGCTCAACTACCTGGCGGAGCCGATCTCGGAGCGGCAGACGAAGCTGCCCTGCCACTGGCGCCGGCACGTACGTTGGGGGCCAGCTCATCAACCAGCGCTGGCGCTCAGGGTAGCGGGTCCAGCAATTGCATTACCGGGCCACAGTTGCGAGCAAGTCTAGTAATCGACGCAGTGCCAAGACGATTGGCACCACGGCCTGCCGACGCATCTGCAGGCACTCCGACGCCTTCAGGGTGGACCCGCTTCGGCGTCGCCACGTCAGCACGAGCGCGGCGATTCGGGCGAGACGCGCATGCGAGAGCGACGCGAGCGACGCGTCCAGGGGGCGCGCCACTACGGAGGAAATGGCATTAGCTCTACGAGCAGCCAACATGCCACAGGCCGTTCTAGACCTCACACCCACAGTGGTCAACATCTGTCGGGAGTGTCGCAATTGGCTGCCACCAGCACGTCAGAACATTCCCACGCTACGCCTTTCGGCGCGATTCAACCAGCACGTCGAATTCGACATCCTGCGCCACAAGGGCCGCGTGATTTTGCGCCTGATCCGCCGCGCCTCACGGTGGCGCAACGGCCGGGAGGTCGCGGGCAGGCGCGACTCGACGCAGCTGGCTGCCGTCGACCCTTCGTGGATTCAGGTGTTCAGCGCGATGGGGTCGTTCATCGCGGGCGGCGAAGGCGGCGCGACCTCAGCGCGCAAACTCGCGAAGGAGATGCAGAAGCGAGGGGCGCTTGTTGACGACCGAGCTCCGCGCCTTCACGCTCGTTCCATAGGGGGACACGGTGCCATGCTACGACGCGCACTTCGCGCCGCAGGTGGGCAGCTGGACGGGATGGCCACGGTCAAGCACCGCCGAGCCGAAACCGTTTGCAGACTGCAGGGCGCGCGGGCCTTCATCGGCGCCGTCTTCGACGACGCGGGGCCCAGCATGGCGCGAGCAGACCCAGCGCCGGGCCTGGGAACGCGCGGAGGACCGCCTGGAACATGTCGCACTGGGCTCAGGGGCCAGGACTTTCGGCCACTGCGGGCGCGCGAAGGGCGCGCAGATGACCGAGCAGGCTCGGACGCGACCCGACATCCGCGAGGCCCTGCTCCACTTGCGCCGCAGATACTTTCAGCAACCAGACGTTCGTGCCGCGCGTCTTGCGCGCAACCAGAAGTCTGGGCGACTGGCCGGGCCGCGCCCGCAGCCAGGTCACCCCGCGGTTCCTTCGGGGCCCGAGCGACGCCCAGCAGCTGCACTTGGGCGGCGTTAAGTTCGCCGCCCGCCAGCTCATCGGCGAGCAGTGGAAGGTCGCTCGCATCATCCAGTTCATCTTGGGCGACGAACCGCTGCTTGCAGCAGACGCCAGGTAGGATCGCGACGGGGCGCTCGATGACAATCTCATCGACGTCCCCGAGGGCGCCGCGAGCGTCGCCGAGGGCGTCTCACCGTCCGCTCTGTCGGTCATGCCCGAAGAGGCCGACAGCGACCTTTCTGGCCACATCCAGCCGGCGATGGCGGCCGCCTGGCAGGAAGTCGGGGGGGCAGATGGCCCGACCCAGGAGCTGCAGGGGCTCGAGCGCCGATAGCCAGCAGCTATCGAGCAAGCTGCGGCCCGTCTGGGCTGCGGGCCACACGCGTGGCCCTATCGCCTGGAGACGCTGCGCCGGCGCCAGAGCACCCGCGCGCAGCGCCGCCAGCATCTGCGAAGCGCCCCCGCGGACGACTACGCCGCGCCTGAAGGGGGGCGAAGGAGGATAACGCGCGGAGTTGTACTTGGGCCCGGGGGCGCGCGAAGCCGGCGCCTGCAAAACCAGTCGCGCTAAAGGCGCCCCCCTGCCGAGACCGCAGTCACCGAGCGCGACGCGGACCTCGCGGCCAAAGAGGAGGTGTCGAGGCTGCCCGCGGAAGTCGCCTCAGCCATCTTCGAGGAGCTCACCATCTGGGTCGGGCGCAAGCGATTCGAGAGGCGGCAGCTGCAGGGCGCCCTGAGCGGCGCGGGCCCTGGGGAGGCGAAGCGGGCGTCAGCGCGCGCCGTCGCCGGGGGCGCGCGTCGCCTGGGCTGGGCGCCCGTCGCCGTGGACGTCGAGATGCCGCGTCTGCGGCGCGTGACCTATGCCGATATGCAGGAGCAGGGCGAAGCACCCCGCGAGGTGAGCTTCGCCCTGCCGCCCGGCAACGCAGCTATCCGCAGGCGGGCGCCAGGTAAAGAGCCCTCGGACGAGCAGACCGAGCGCCCGCGCCGCGCCGGCCGGGCACGGGTAGCAAGGATGCGCCCAGAGCTCTCTCCACGAAGTTCGCCCGGGCCACGCGCCCACCGCAGCGCGGCGCCAAGTCGACGAGGTGGCGCGCGGAGATGGAGGTCAAGCATAAGACGTCTGGTGCCTATGGCGCCGGCGGCGCGGAGCTAGTGCGGGCGCTGTCCGAGAACGAGCGTTTTCGGCAAGATGAAGGGTGACTAAAACGATTCCACCGACTGCGGAGTCCACCAACACCGCGGCGCCGATGGCACAGCGAACGACGTTCGACCAGGACGAGTACCGACGCCCTGATCCCCGTCAGGCACGTCGACCTGGTCAAAGCGGAGGCTGACGAGCCGGCCAGAGTTCTGCTCCCAGACCTCTCCGTCTCCCTTTTCGGAGCAGCAGCGTGCGGTCTGCCCGCGCAGCGCCACTTCGCCATCTGCGTCGTCGCGCTGCTCAGGGCCAAGAACAAACTGTTCATCCGCCGCGCGTTGCAGCTCAACTCCGTCGTCCTGGCCGCGCAGAAGTTCAAGGCGCGCGTCGCCTTCCCTGCGATGGATGGCGCCGGACGACTATGCGACCATAGCGACGGTTCGTTCAAGCGCGAGGAGGAGATTGGGAACGGCATGACAGGAGCCGCCCGGGCAAGTGCCATTGCATTAGTAAGCGGGTCTTCCATTTGCTCGACGTCGTTAGCCGATCGCACATCCCCTCCCGTGCGTTGATCATTATTCGGCCCAGGGCTGCTCGCAGCCTGCGGCGCAGCTGACCGACTACAGGCGCACCTTTTGGCGCTCCACGCGACGATCCGCGGGCTTGCCTCAGCTGAGGAGGTCATGAGGCAGAAGGAGGAAATTATTTGTCCGAGCCTTCCGATCTAGTTGACGACGGCATGTCCGTGTTCTCGGCCCTGACCATGGATCTTGTTCGAGCTCCGTCGGAGAATAGCGTGGCTGGCCATCTCTGGTGGCTGTCGGATCAGGTTCGCATCAAGCAGATCGAGGACATCCTATGGTGCGACGCCAGACACATACGCGCGGCCCCCATGGCGAAAGGGAGCATCGGCCACGAGCCCATTTTGAGCGCAATGGGCGGCAAACTCAGCTAAGACCATCAGGCAGTCAGGCTGAGCGACGCGAAGCGCAAGAAGGCCGTGCCGCATTCACAGCACAGCAGTCGCGCCAAGGTGCATGGCGACCAGTACGGCTAAGTCGATTACTCTTACGTCATGTTCACCTTCGGCCTGGGTATGCACTGATTGTGTCAGCGCCACTCACGGCCCCCACTGTGGCAAGGGACATATAGGGAACGAAGCATGCAAATGAGAGGCTGTCTGCACCAACTATGTTGGCGAGGCAGCGGATGACGGGAATTGGAACACGCCAGTTCATGGAGGCCTGCTCCACCCCATAGTCTGTTTCTTGGCATCCTCTCACTTCTTCACGCCTCGCGTATACCCACCAGCCCATCCAGACACGATGTCCATGCGGGTTTGGGGGATCAGGGGCGTGCGGGAGCAAAGAGGGGGGCGGCCGAACCGCGCGAAGGATGGAAGGGGGGGGAGGAGGTTGGATGGATGGATGCGGGAGCGGGGAGAAGGAGGATGAAGAGGAGGAGGAGGAGGGGCAGGAGGAGGAGGAGGAGGAGGAGGAGGAGGAGGAGGAGGAGGAGGGGGAAAAGAAGGAGTAGGAGGAGGAGGGAGGCGGAACAGGAGGAGGAGGGCAAGCAAAAGGGCCAGAGGTCTCCTGGATGCCTCTCGGAGCCTCTGAGGGTATCTCTTGGGCGTTTCTAGGTAGCCTCTTGCGATGTCTTTGGGTCTCTCGGCGGTCCTGGGGGGGCCTCTTGGGGCCATGTTGGAGCCGTCTTGGGGCCATCTGGGGGCCTCTTGGGGCCTCCTCGGAGCCTTTTGGGGCCATCTTGGAGGCCATCGATCAAAGCAAAGAGGGGGGTGGGGGGGGGGGGCAATTAGCTTTGCCCCCCCAAGAGGCCAAAATGGGGCCAACACCATATAATAACAACTGATTTTGGCTTCCTCGCCGAGGCCGTTGCGGGCGTTCCAACTACCCGCGACCGGCCCCGTCCAGGTCCAGGGGGGGGTGGGGGGTGGGGGGGGGGGAGGGGGAGGGGTAGACCCTCCCCGAAGGGCTAGGACTAGGACGGTGGCCTGCCTCCGAGGAGGCAGGTCCAAGAAAAGAGAAAAAGAGCAAGGAGAGGGGGCGACCGCGCTTTGCGCGAGCCGCTCGCCCCGCACAGGCCCCAACACTGGGGAGCATTAAGGTACAAGGTGGGGCACAAGTGCCAGACTAGGAGACACCACTGTCGGGTCCCCCGGCTCATCATATACCCGGGTCGTTGCTGGCAATACAGGACCAATGGACTGCTTACCCTTGGGGTCCAGTCCCTGCATCAAATAACCGAGCCTATCCCTGCCGGACGTCGATTTTGGACGCCTGTTACACAGTTTGTGAAGGTGTCCAACATTCGTGGACGAGTACGAACCACATAATTCTTTACGCTTCGCGCATCCCCACCAGCCCATCTCAAAACAGCCACTCTTGCGAAGCATGCCGACAGTCGTGTTTTTTTTTCAGGCTGCGTTGAGGCATGCCGGGAAGAACTGCAAAAGTTTGAATTGCACAGGGAGCGTAAAACAAGGATAATGCAAGAGTTTGGTTCTCTCTGCGTCGAAGATTTTCAGGATGTCTTCATAATGCCTTTGATGCGATCCCTGGGGTTGTTGGATAAGTACACGGCAGAAGCATCTGATGAGTTCTCTGGAGGGCGCCGCCTGAGCATCTGGAAGCCATGACTACGTGCGCAGATTATTATTTCAGCGACATCGAACTGCTTGCGCTGGCGCGTTGCAAGAGGCAGAATGTAGTCATTGTCGTGCACTGCTCTGCGACGCACGAGTTGAGGTACGCGCGTTCGCACGTCGGAGAGTTCCACGTGGTGGAACGTTTCATCAACGTTCGGGCCCCTCGTCCTGGTGTGCGTCGTTCGGGCCCCTCCTTGTGTGTGAGTCGTTCGAGTTCCTCGTGGTGGGAGTCGTTCGGGCCCCTCGTCCTGGTGTGAGTCGTTCGGGGTCCTCGTGGTGTGGGTCGTTCGGGCGCTTCGTCTTGGTGTGAGGCGTTCGGGCCCTTCCTTGTGGTGTGACTCGTTCGGGCTCCTCGTGGTGTGAGTCGTTGGGGTCTTTCGTCCTGGTGTGAGTCGTTCGGGCTCCTCGTTGGGCCTGTTGGGGGCCTCTTGGAGCTCTTGGGGCGTCTGGGGGGCCTCTTGGGGGCTTCTTGGGGGGCGTCTTGGGGGCCTCTTGGAGCCTCTTGGGGCCTCTCGGGGGCCTCTTGGGAGCCTCGAGGGGACCTCTAGGGGCCTCTGGGGGGCCTCTTGGGGGCCTCTTGGAGGCTTCTTGGGAGCCTCCTGGGGGCCTATTGGGGCTATCTTGGGGTCCCTGGCGATCTCCTCAGAAGCGCTAATAAGCGCTGACCCCTGAGAGGGGCAGAATCAGGCCAAAACCTTCGTAAAATCAATGCTTTTGCTAAGAAGGACGAGGAACGCGGCCCCCTTCAGAAGGCCAGAATGGGGCCGAAACCGTAGTAACATCAATGTTGTTTACATCAACGACGAGTTCAGGGACCAAACTCCCTCCCCCCCCCCCCTCGGGGCCAGAATCCTCGTGAGGGTAGTCGTGTGTTGGCCCTCCCAGGAGTCGAAAAAAACCCTTCCAACGACCCGCGGTGCGCCCTCTCCAGGTCCAGAGGGGAGGGGGTAGGGGGAGGGGTAAACCCCTCCCCGAAGGGGAAGAAGGGGGTTGAGGACACAGAGAGCTCTCTAAACCACTCACGCCCAAAGGGCTGGTGGGATTGCTCCTCGTGGGGCCTCTTGGGGGCCTCTTGGAGCCTCTTGGGGCCTCTTGGGAGCCTCTTGGGGGCCTCTGGGGGGCCTCTTGGGGGCCTCTTGGGGCCTCTGGAGGCTTCTTGGGAGCCTCTTGGGGGCCTCTTGGGGGCCTCTTGGGGCCGCTGGGGGGCCTCTGGGGGGCCTCTGGGAGGCCTCTTGGGGGCCTCCTGGGAGCCTTTTGGAGCCATCTTGGGGCTTCTTGGGACCTCCTCAGAAGCGCAAGTGAGAGCTGCCCCCTGAAAACAACAAAATGAGCCCAACACCGTCGAAAAAACAGTAATTCTGCTATGAAGGAAGATGCGCGCGGCCCCCTCAGGACGCCACAATGGGGCCAAAACCGTAGTAAAATCAACGATTCTGGCTTCCAAGAAGAGCAGAGGGGCCAAACTGTATCCCCCCGACGGGGCCAGAATCCTCGTGAGGGTCGTCGTTTTTTGGCCCTCCCAGGAGTCAAAAAAAGCCCACCCCTGACTACGCTCGGCCCGCCCTCTCCAGGCCCAGGGGGAGGGGGTATGGGGGAGGGGTAAACCCCTCCCCGAAGGGGAAGAAGGGGGGTTGGGGGGTTGAGGACAGAGAAAGCTCGCTAAACCACTCACGCCCAAAGGGCTGGTGGGATTTACAGAAGACGTACGTACCAGTACGCATGACTACATGGCCGAACCCATGGGGGGCCGGACAAGGGGCCCTGTACAGCTCGAACTTGCAGTGGCTGGAGGCCCAACAGGCTATGCACCTAAAGCACTGCACAGAAGAGTCCCATGCAAGCTCATGTGGAACTCCCGTCGGCGGCATCACAACAGCCGCTGGGGGTTGTGGAGGACAGAGCCAAGGAGGGAGGACAGCCCAGAGAGGGAGAGGAATCTCATTGAGGCGCGGTAGAGCACGACACATTACAAAACCTATGTATTTGCCAATGTGCTCTACTACAATACGCGACCTACTCAGACGATCCATAGCAGCTGCATCAACAGGATGACGCCGAGCACCAATCTTAGCAAACCTGTCAGTATGATCATTCCCCATTGTTAGCCAGGCAGCCTGGGCAGGTGATGAGACAGTAAGGTGGGCCTTCACTTTGTGCACTTGAATGCTGTCGTAACCGATGTCGGCAGCTTTCGCGTGAATGCGAGACCATATGCCCGAGTGGGGGCTCCAACCAGAAACAACGTGAGAAAACGGGGCGTGCCAAGAATCCACCACCCACTGGCAGTCGCTGTAATAGACATATCTACCATTTGAATCTGGCAAAGCATGCAGTAGCAAGACTAGCAGCGCCAAAGTTTCTGCACCAGGCACGCATTGATAAGCACCCGGGTACGCACCGTAGGCGGCCACGCGCGCCTCGCCGGATGGTCCCACGGCTACCGCGGAGAAGCCGCAGCGCAATGCTCTCGGCGAAGGGCCATACAAGCCTGAACCGTCGCCAAAGACAGGAGACGCAAGTAGCGGCACAGCCTGCGGATCACCGAAAAAGAACCATAGAATGTCCAAATCCATAGCTGGATGTGGCAACAACCTCTCTGGATCAGGGACTAGGGCGGAGTACCAGAGCGGATCATCAGGAAAGAGAGCACGAACACGTTCGACGTGAGCAGGCAAACCATAAGCTTGTCGATCAGACTGCGTGCCATCACAATCCCAAAGAAGGTGACGTATAGCAGAAGTTTCATCCGTATGGGCCGCCCCGCAGAAAGAACAGGGGCTAGCCAGATGCACTGCTCCGGCAATGACGGATCTGAGTGCCACAACTTGAGGCCTCCCCCACGCCGGCGTAGACATTCCGACTAAAGTGCGAAGCGGTGGTAAGTAAGGTGGACCGGAGAGGTGGGACAACACGGGGTGGTGAGGGGCAGTTTGCTGCCATCCCCATGCGTCCGCGTCCCACGCCACCATCTTCTCGACATCGCGGGGGGAAACGACAGAAATATCAATGTGCAAGCCCTGCGGGTTGATCCAGAGAGTGGTGGATTGGAAGCTCCACCCCAGACGCAAGAGTGTAGCCACAGTAGACGACGCCGGACCATGAAGGCTGTCCCAGCAGGTGGCTATACCAACATTGACAATAGCCCACTGAAAAGCCTCGTCCACAAGGTGCTGAGGTACCAGGGAATCCCAACGATAAGCAAGATAAGTCAGCACAACATCGGTATGAGCAGGAACCGCGGGATTAACAATCTTGTCCATAGCTAGGTCCATGGTGACACAGCGATGAAACCGTGAACACATAGCGACACGATAAGCAGAACGGATTTGCTTAATCTGCAGAGTGCTCATCCCTGTAACTCCAGACCCATAGAGAACTACCGGCTGGAGACCAGAACGGACAAGACGTCCCACGCAAGCACCAGCCTTGCGTAGACGAGCCGTGCGACTTGCACGACGCATAACTTCTTTGATGCGTGCCTTGCGCACGTGGCGCAGTAGCCCACGCCGGGGCCGTAGCGTGAAGTCGACCCCCAAATTCCTGACATTCTGGGCCCGGGGCGCGGACCTGAGCGCAGGGACAGCCTGAATGACACCATCGGCCAACGTCGTGTCGGACGTCAGCAAGGCCATCTTGGGCACAGAAACTGGCAACTGAGCAGACACCGACAACACGTTCAGGAGTGACGAGGCGACAACTGGCGCTTGCTCAAGAAGAAACTTCGTAGTTCCAATAAGCAAGCACTGAATATCATCAGCTACCAAACCGTAGTAAGAATAGCGGAATTTCTCCGCCTGATGATCCATGTCACGGAGTAACGTTGCTCTCATCAGGAGGTCTGCGAATGCACACCCTGCAACTATTGTGCGTGTCGCCCGCACAACCTCTCCAGGAATGCCCTGAACAGAAATGAAGCGAGGGCCAAGATATAGCTCGACCAAAAAGCGTAAGAGAACAGGATTAAAGCCCAACTCTAGTGCCCGTGGAACCAACATATGGTGCATCACATTCTCGAAGGCCTTCTCTATGTCAAGTAGAAGTGCCATACACGACCAACCGCGAGCGTGTGCAAGCTCCGCCATGATAGACTGCTTCCAGACGCACGCCGTACAAGAGCGACCACGGACACCGTACAGATATGGTCGCGACGTGTCTTTTGCAAATCGGGCGCCCACAGTACGCCGATACCATCGTGTCAGAATCCGGATGTTCGTGGCGAAACATGCGACGGGGCGATCCCCGCCAACTTTCTTCGGCAACAAGGACAAGACGATGCTCGCCAGCTGTCGGGGGGGACGTCCCAGCAGAAGCATCAACCTCCACAGGGAAGTTAAGCCAATCAGAGCTGCATCGCTTAATTGGCCAATGTGCCGAGGGTGCAACCAATCGACGCCAATTGAAGTTCTCTTGCGATACTTCGACGAAATTTTTCGAAGCTGAGCGGGAGTAGGAAGAACCAATGCGTCGAGATCCTGCCGGGAAAAACGCGGAAAATGTGGACATGCAGAGGGCCGACCAACGCCCCAAATGGGATGCCAGAACCTCTGGCGACACAAAATGTGATGCATGGGTGTACCTGGAGGTTCCTCGGTCTCCTCAGGGTCGACCTGAAATTCCAACCAAGCGTCATCCCCACGAATGAAACGGAACGCAGCGGAAGAGCCTTTGGCGGCCTCTTCAGTTGCCCACTCGCACCAATGCTTATAGCGATCCTTGACTGCAGACTCCTCCAAAGCATGGGCCTTAAGATCAAGGTCGTGCCAGAGATCACGAATACCTTGCAACGGCATGTCAGGAAGAAAGCGCACAGACTCCACCCATGCTGGCCAATCATCGGGAGGTCGGCCTTCGCGTGAGGAAGGCTTGTACCGACGAATCTTGTTAGCACACGTGTAAGAATCACGAGGCATGCCTCTCTCACGAAGCTGGATGAGGCGCTCCAGACGCAGAGCCAAATGTCGCCATAGTCGGGCATGAAAACCAGCAGTAGGACGGGCATGACAACGGAGACGAGCGGGCACCATCACGAAAGATACGTCCTGTCCCCAGCGGGACTGGAGAGCAGGATCCATCTGATGAAGAGACAACAATTCGCTTGCAGCACGCTCTAACCATACAGACATGAGATGGTCCAAGTCTGCTGTCTCGTCGAATTCGATAAGAAAATCTTCATACCCAGGTGGCGGCAAATTGCAGCCCTGAGGAATATCAACTGGAATGCTGGGTGGCTTCCGGATTGTCCGCACCAGCCGCCGCTGAAAATTGGAGTGGACTGACAAAACCACGGGCTGGTGCTTAGATATGGCCGTGGTGTGAAACACCTCACAAGAAACGTCATGAGCAAGAACAGGATGAACGGCGAAGAAGTCAATCAGCGTTGACGTGTCGCCCGAAACGTACGTAGGCACAGTAGGGGCCACAATGACACAATCCACAAGCTCAGCCCAGCCTGTGCGACGTAGCTCGGCTGGCGGCATCTGCCAATCACCACCTATAATGTATGGAACCTTTATGGCCTTAAGGGCGGCAGCCAACTTGAACAAGAGGTCGCGATTGGCCTCTTTAGCCTCTGAGCTCCCACCAGAATGTAAATACACACTGTACAACATGATGCCCAAAGGTGCGACCCCAAACCAAGATGTAGCTATGCAGCGCTCTGGGGCAGGCACATCTTCCAAGGGAAAGGTGCACTGGCGCAGTGCGGTAGCCCACTTACACATGACACCAACGCCTGCTGACAAGCCTCCGGCCTCAGTAAGCACAGAAGGATGGAGAGCAGATCGGTAGCCAGCTTGATGTGCCTGGTGATGCGGATCATCCAGGGCACCAGGTGCACGACACAATTCCTGGATACACAAGGCGTCAAAACTCGTAGCACCGAGCAGGCCAGGGCAGCGAGTCCAGGTAGTAACATTCGCAGTGGCCACTCGCCAAGGTCGATGACGCTTAAGACGACGACTACGCTTAGACTCAGGAGGTGCCGAACTCAAAGTAGACGGTAAGTCCTGAGAGGAGCCTTCAGGGGCAAAAACTTGTACTGGTACAGGGGCCGGGGCATTGAGAACCCCAGGCTCGGGGCTACCCGTCCGACCCTCGCGGCTGCCCACCGCGCGAAGCGGCGGAGGCAACACGAGGAAGCTCCCGATGGGCCCGGGATTGGCCAGATTGGCCTTCGACGGGCCCGTGTTTGGCCCTCCAAGCGTCCCAGTCCATAGTGTCTGGATCGAACTCCTCGTCAGAGGGATCTTGCTGATCGATAGGAACATGATCAGACCAAGAATGGCCACGAGAACCCCCCGACAAGGGCCTGGGCGGGCGCGGGGCCGCTTTTGAATGGGCATGCCTGACACTGGATTGATATTCCCTGCCTCCTGCCGGCGATTCAGACAAGTGCTCCAGCGCCTGAACGACATGGGGCAAGTTGAGGATGTCCCGGGGAATGGCCGACTTGAGGCAATCCACGGCTTCCTGAGAGGAAGCAATATGGGCAGCAGCCTGTACATCTGGATCGAGCGCAGCGTCCTGTGCTTGCCAATCCTGCAGGGCCGTCTCCAAGCGCTGGCGGCGCGCGAGAAGATTCTCCTTCTTGTCCAGGAGGGAGTTAAGCTGCTCCTGCACGTCGCTCAGATGCCCATCAAGCTTCTCGAGCTTAGTGGTGTTCCAGCGGATGTGACTAGCCACTTGCGCCCGACGCTGAGCTGGGGTGAGCATGCCATACTTCTCCTGCTTGTCCCTGTCAATGACGTGACGTAAGTGCTCGAGCTCCTCGGAGACCGGCATCCTCGAGGATAGGTTCTGTAGCTGCTGAGCGTAGCGCATGCGTGCCTGCAACAGCATGTCCACATGATGCAGGTCTTGCCGATGCTTATCGCTGCCACCAATACTGACATCACCATCATCACCGTCACCAGCCACAGGCGCGTGACCACCGAGATCATCACCTCGTTGGCCGTCACGCTGCCGAACCGAATGCTCAGGGCCAGAATTGCCGGTGGTCTTCCGGCGCCCAGGAAAAGGCCGATCACAATATTTGCAGCAAGCCCGAGGATTGGACACGTAGATCCAACTGCCAGCACATCGCCTGCAGACAAGATAGCGTTCATCAGAAGAGCGCCCCATGGGAAGACTGCCAAACCGCGTCTCGATAGGAACCGTTGTTCCTATCGAGGTCGACTGACGACCAAATCACAACCTTGAGCCAAAATGGCTTGAGCCAAAATGGCTACGGACCCTCCCCGAGGGAGGGGCGGAAGAGGAAACACCCCAAGCCACTTACGCCCAGAGGGCTGGTGGGATTTCTAATGAGGGGACTGCTCAGTAGAATGTCTTATCATTCTAGCTTGCTTTTGCTTCGTTGGTTTGGGTGCGGCTTCCGTACCCGAACAGTCGAGGCACAGGCAGATTCGTTTGAACACCAAACTCGAATGGTATGTTTCGCATTTGTGCCCGGGTCGCCGGCCGTGCACCCGTGGCCGTTTTTTTTCCGGTTGTTTTGCGCCTAGATCAGACCCGGTATGGTGATAGCGCCATCTATATCCTGATCTTTTATTTCTGGTCTGATCCTGTTGATGCGTTTCATCATCATCATCATCATCATCATCATCATCATCATCATCATCATCATCATCATCATCATCATCATCATCATCATCATTTCGCACGTTTTTCGCTTACTCGCGAAGGTCATTGGCCCTAGGGTAACATTCCGAGACGACGGGCAGTCACCGTCGCAGCATCATGCGGCAGCTGAAATGGTTGAGGCCTCGCACGAGACCCCCCAGAGTGGGCCAGCGTACATGGCAGGGGAGAAAGGAGAGGAAGAGTATCAGGAGGGAGCATGATCAGAAGGAGGAGGAGGAGGAGGAGGAGGAGGAGGAGGGGGAAGGGCAATATCAACAGCAGAAGCGCAAGATCTGGGTAAGGAGACGAAGGCAGAGGATGAGCGGGTGTAGCAGGAGGAGCGAGAGGGGAGGGTGAAGGGTAGGATAAGGATGAGGGTGAGGAGGAGGAGGAGGAGGAGGAAACGGATGAGGAGGATGAGAGGAATGAGGAGTAGCGGGAAGGTGGGGGAAGAAAAGGAGGCGGAGGGCGAGACGCAGAAGGATGAGCTGCAAGGCGGGACAGGGCATGCCAGCCAGGAAAGCGGGTGTGAAGTACGTCTTGCCCCAGCGACACGATGAGTTCGATTGGCTCGCGTTCCCGCTGCCCCGTCCTTAGAGCGACCCAAGCATATAGATGTATCGCACAGCCTTTGCCACGTGAAGTTAACATACTCTCCAAATGCGGAAGGACCTTAAGGATGAGATTCGCGAAACCTCCTGCCGTTGGCCTCGTTCTTCCTCGCGTCGCCTATGCCGCCTCCCCTCTCCTGCCACATTGGGATGTGGTTCAACACAGTGGTCTAGCAGCGTCAGAAGACGTCTCCAGCAGCCTGAAGATGTGCCCTTCTTACTTCCTGATTCGAAAACATATGATTGCATGAATGGTCAACGGCGTTTTGTCGCGTCTGTTACACATCGATGGTACGCAGCAGCAGGGGCGCGCGTAGATGTTGCACACAGCCTTCGAGACAGTCCGAGGCTCTACCACGACCGCAAGGGCATCCTCCAGTATCTCGAGAGCAACGGCGTGCAGGATACAGCCTTCTTAATGGGTTCATCCCAGCTTCCTGCATGTCAGGCTTTTTCCCTTTGGCAATCATCGAAAAGAGGGGCAGCCACCAGGTTCAGCCGTGTCAGCTCCCCAGAGGGAAGTTCGAAAGTTTTAGATGTTGCGTGCCATTTGTGACATGAGTGATTGCAAAGTTTGTGGTCAGTCGGATTGCAGCTTGCACTCTCTTACTTCCACGTGTTTGGTTGGATGTTGTTGCTCGGACGAGTTTGTGATGAGGCTTGGATGGCGGCTGCTCCCAGGCTGGAGTCGGCAGGCCATCCAAGAGTACAACCATCGTTGGGCCGGCGAGACGAAATTTCTTCGGGGCACCAGCGACAAGTTCGCAGAGCGATGTACATCACATCAGAAGCCTGATGGACGAAAGGAAGCAAACGATCTTGGAAAGAGCGCGTTCTGTGGTCGCTTGGAGGGGAGGGGGGGATGGAACCGGACCCCCCCCCCCCCTGGATGGAGGGTGGGGGGAGGTTCGAACCCCCCCCACCTCCCCTTTTTCCTGTGACGGAGGGGGGTGGTTCGAACACTCTCCCCTCTACTTTTCCTCTCTCTCTCTCTCTCTCCTCGGGCCGGCGCCGGCGTCGGCGGCGGCTGGCGGCGGCGGCGGGGACGACGACTTCCTTTTCTGGGCCGGCGCCTGCGCCTGCGGCGGCGCGCGGCGGCGGCAGGGAGCGCCGACGAGGACGACGGCGATGACGATGACGACGACGACGCTCCGCCACCGTGCTTTGGTTTTGGGTCAGAACCTTAAGTCGGGCATGTCCTTCTACAGGATATATATGGACAAATACTCGGGGAAATCGTTTTGTGGCGATATCTTATGTGTTCAAAAAACACTTCTGCAATAGTCTGGAAAAAGTTGTTTGGATACTGGCTAGGCGAACGTACGATGCACGCGGTAGGAAAACACGATGCGCCGCGTGGCGTCGCCATTACGTGTTTCGCCGCACTTGGTGGCGGCAGCGCGCACTGCGTCTGTGGCGCGCGTGCACAATATGGGTCGACCGCGCGCTACCATCGTGAATTGGATGGCGCGGAACTGCGATTAGATTCGCGCGCAGCGTGATCAATTTGACGGTAACCCTTGGCAGCCGACAGTGGCCCCGCAGATTTGGATTTCTGTTTTTTTTTTTTCCCCCACCCTGTTACGCACATCTCCGCCCTATCAGTCTTTTTGGCCGCTGGCATTCAAGGCTTCGTTGCAAAAACTCCAGTCTTCCCTGCTGGTTACTCCGTCGCTCCTGCACGCCATCCTTGTGCATCCTCCCCACCGGACTCCCTCTCAGTAAGGGTGGCACGCATGAGTCGACGCTTCCTTCGTTCGGCCACTGGGTTTCTTTCGGCAACCGCGCGGGGTATCTTGCGCGAGGGATTATCCTGACCGGATAAGGTATCACCTTTTTGATGCCATCATCGAGCAGATCTGAGTGGAGTAAGAGTTGAGGTGGAGCGTGGTAGGTGTTGTTTGGAGGTTGTCCGTGATTCAGGTTGACTGCAATTGGGCGCAGGATAAGGTTAAAGCTGGTTCCGAGTAGGGCACAATTGGGGTCGGCGTAGACATGCCATCTAGAGAATCGCCAGTTTTATATAAAAGAGAAGAGGGGGCTTGCATGGGCCGTTGTAGTGGGGTAGAGTAGATAAGGGTACAAATCCGGCGATGGGACAAAATACGATTGGGGCTACATGTGCACAGGTGCATAAACTTACAAGCGCAGCAAACTTTATCCGCGCCCATCGGATCGGCATGGTTGTCGCGCGGATCGCGCGGAGCCAGGCGTAGGGCGCGTTCAACCAGGGCGGAACGAGACGCCTACTTGCACGCGCACGTGCGCGTCTATGCACATAAATTCATATGCGCAGATCGGTGGGCCCAGTGCGCGCGCAGTGGCGCGGGGCCGGGAGTCTGCGGCGCGCCGCAGTTGTCGCCGGCGCCGTCGGGGCGCCCAGAGCACAGTCAGGCACCGTCGCCAGCTCAGCAGTAGCATTCCGGATGCCCAGACCGAGCGTCCGACGTGCCCCGCGGGTTTACAAAATACTCCAGCGTTTGATGTTGCGCGCTTGCCAACCGCGCAAAATGCTCCGCTGGAGGATTCAAGCACAGTGCGCGCGCAGCGCACTCCCACAATACGCCCCGCAGGCTTCGAATACTTACAAATCCCCCCCGCAGATTTCCAACGTTTACACATAATCCAAAAATGCCCCCGTTGATTTCACGCGTTCAAAAAATATCCCCAAATCACCCAAAATGCACCCCCAAATTATCAAACAACTTTCCGGCGCCATTTGCGAAATACCAAAATTTTACAAAGATGTGCCAGTGCCATTTGCGAGGTTCTATTATTTTCCAAAGATGATCCAGTGCCATCTGCGAAATCTCAAATTCTTTACGCTTCGCGTATCCCCACCAGCCCATCTCACAACAGCAACTCATGCGAAGCATGCCGACAGTCGTGTTTTTACCTAACAGCGTAGACTGATAGGTTTCTAGTAGGATCAAAAGAGGGCAGCAGCTTACTCCACAGGGGGGTGTGGGCGGATGTCGGCGAGCTGCCGGGCGGACGCCGGGCGGACGAACCGGGCTCGTTTTTCGCCAACAATCACACACTTCGTGCTCTTCGACCTCCCAGAACTCCACTCCCGGGCCACATTTTGAATAACCGGACGCAACGGTCACACACTTCGTGCTCTTCGAGTTCCCTGAACACCACTCCCGGGCCACATTTTGAATGCCCGGAGCCAACTGTAAGCCACTTCGTGCTCTTCGGTTTCCCAGAACGCCACTCCCGGGCCACATTCTGATTGCCCAGAGCCAACTGTAGGCCACTTCGTGCTCTTCGATTTCCCAGAACACCACTCCCGGGCCACATTCTGAATGCCCGGAGCCAACTGTAGGCCACTTCGTGCTCTTCGACTGCCCCGAACGCCATCGCCGAATGCCACTCCTGCCGCTCTTGGCGCACATTTTGGATGCCCGGAGCCAACTGCACGCCACTTCCTGCTCTTCCACCTCCCAGAATTCCATTCCCGGGACGCATTGTGGAGAACACGCCATTGTAGTCGTAGTAGTATTCGTACGCCTCTTTTCCTCCTTCTACTCGCTCCTCCTTTTTCTTCTCTCATCGACGTCAGAACCCTTGCCTCCTATGACGTCCTCCGCTGGCCTGGGTGGTCTACTCAGGTCGCGGAGGGGGATAGGAGGGGGGTCGTTGCCATGGCTGGTTCCCTCGAATTGACGACGGGGAGGGGGGGGTGCACCGTTCCCTCGGATGGGCACATCCCCCCCTCCAAGGGTCTCCGAGCCCTCCCTCTCCGTCCTTTCCCTTCTCCCTTCTACTCGTAGAGTAGTAGTAGTAGTAGTAGTAGTAGTAGTAGTAGTAGTAGTAGTAGTAGTAGTAGTAGTCGTAGTCGTAGTAGTAGTCGTAGTAGTCGTAGTAGTAGTAGTAGTAGTAGTAGTAGTAGTAGTAGTAGTAGTAGTAGTAGTAGTGTAGTAGTAGTAGTAGTAGTAGTAGTAGTAGTAGTAGTAGTAGTAGTAGTAGTAGTAGTAGTAGTAGTAGTAGTAGTAGTAGTAGTAGTAGTAGTAGTAGTAGTAGTAGTAGTAGTAGTAGTAGTAGTAGTAGAAGTAGTAGTAGTAGTAGTAGCAGTAGTAGTAGTCACGCCTCTCCTCCTCCTTTTTCTTCTCTCATCGACCTCAGAACCCTTGCCTCCTATGACGTCCTCCGCTGGCCTGGGTGGTCTACTCAGGTCGCGGAGGGGGATAGGAGGGGGGTCGTTGCCATGGCTGGTTCCCTCGAATTGACGACGGGGAGGGGGGGGTGCACCGTTCCCTCGGATGGGCACATCCCCCCCTCCAAGGGTCTCCGAGCCCTCCCTCTCCGTCCTTTCCCTTCTCCCTTCTACTCGTAGAGTAGTAGTAGTAGTAGTAGTAGTAGTAGTAGTAGTAGTAGTAGTAGTAGTAGTAGTAGTAGTAGTAGTAGTATAGTAGTAGTAGTAGTAGTAGTAGTAGTAGTAGTAGTAGTAGTAGTAGTAGTAGTAGTAGTAGTAGTAGTAGTAGTAGTAGTAGTAGTAGTAGTAGTAGTAGTAGTAGTAGTAGTAGTAGTAGTAGTAGTAGTAGTAGTAGAGTAGTAGTAGTAGTAGTAGTAGTAGTAGTGTAGTAGTAGTGTAGTAGTTGTAGTAGTAGTAGTAGTGTAGTAGTAGTAGTAGTAGTTGTTGTTGTTGTTGTTGTTGTTGAATGTTATTACTTCTAAAGAATAATTATTGTTAGGCAAAACGGGGGAGTCCGGATCCGGTTGTTTTGTTGACGCCCGCTTTCCCTGTCAAAAAACACTATAAAATGGCATGTCTTGTTCTAACATAACCAAACTTCAAGAATCCTTTGTGCAAAAAATGACACGAAGTGCACACTCGCGCGCGCAAGATGAAATCCTAACGATTTTAACATAAAAACATGAAAAATCCAATGGTTTTTCAAAAAAAAGCTTCAAACATTCATCCCGCGCGCCTTTGCGGATTTCTTAGGAAACCCAATACTTTTTCAACATTTCTGTCTAACGGGCTCTTGCGAGCAACTTTTTCACGTGCTTCGAACTTCTGCAACAACGGTTGCGCGCATGCCAGGGCCATCATCCCTGTCAAATAGTACCATATGGGACACATTCGTTTTTTCTTCGCGCGCGCACGCCGAAATCTTCAAACACCATTGGGTTTCCTATTCTAGCGTCAGGAACATGTTACCACGAAAAACCAGTACAGGTGTCGAGTGTTGGAACAGGGGGAAAAGTCGTATACTAAGCTAGCTTACAGAAAATGTTACCACAACAAGTCACTGTACCCATGCGCCAGTGTAGTAGCCAAGGTCGTCCGCAGGCCACGAAGTGAAGTGTCCGAACGTCATAGGGCGGGAAGCTGGGTGTGGATGGTGGCGAAGAGTCGTTTGGAAATGTGGTAGAGCTTGAACCGGCCCCCCCACAAAGTGGGGGTATTGCCCGCCTCCTATGAAAACCCTGGCACTGGTGAGAACGGAGTGTCCCCACGTGCTAGTAATTGTAGTAGTAGTAGTAGTAGTAGTAGTAGTAGTAGTAGTAGTAGTAGTAGTAGTAGTAGACCGAACAGCTTTTGCTGATAGCTTTCTAGTGGGATCAGAAGATAGCATATGGACTCCTCATGTTCCCTTTTGCTTTTGATAGCTGTCTTTGGCTTACAGAGTTTTTGTCACGGTACTCTTCTGTGGTGAAAAGGCGCCAGTCTCGCGATGGCATCTTCAGCGTCAGCTTCTCGTGGTGCTTCTCAGCCTGCGAACGAAAGCCGACAGGAGCCCGCGGTCGCCACTGGTCGCTTTGCTTCTCAGCCAGCGTCTTTCACGATCGCCTCCTTCAACTTCGGATTCGATCAGAATATGATGACTGGGAAAAGGGCTGGCACTCACTTCTCCAACTTTGCCCGCGTGTGCGCCACAATCGTCCAGGACGGTGATGCTGATCTGTTGTTTGCTTGCGAAGTCGGTGCGTCTCGGCAAGGCCTCAGCAAAGCGATGGCTGACGCGGCAGACATCCTGACGAAACCGTTTGGCGACAATGTCTGTTTCTCCGAGGTTGACAACTACCTATGCCTGTGGGGATTCGGCGGTGCTTCTCAGCCTGTCGATGTTTCCCTGCAGGGAGACAAGCATATCCATCACATCCCAATCGGGAGACATGTGGACGCGGCGATCACACGGTTCGATGTGCAAATAGAAGGCCATGGTAGAATTCATTTGATTACTGCCAACTTGCACATCGTTTGCGGAGCGAAGCCGCCGTCGGTGCTGACCAAACAACGTGCGGTCAGGCTCCTCCGACTCTACCTGGACAGCCTTCCAGGTCCGCAAGTGGACGCACCAGTTGTCCGCGTCATTGTCGGCGACAACAACCTGACGTCCACGCAGACCCGCGTTGCTCTGCAGCGCCACACCGATGACGAGCAGTTGCGGGATGTGTTTGCGCATCCAAGTGATCGCCAAGGTGACAACGTGGCGGTCTCTGGGGCCACTGCGCAGTTCAAGCCCATCGCTGTTGGCGCATCGTGCCAGGACTGCGGCATGCGCAACGATTCCCACGATGCGGTTGCAATCACCATTACTCTCCCTGGTGCTTCTCAGCCTAAGGAGACAAAGAAGCGGAATATTGCCTTAGGAGATTTCGTCGTCTCCGATACTGCTTCAGACAAAGCCGAAACTGAAGTCGACTGGGAACCCTTGCCAAGCCGTTCTCCTTCGCCAGAATGGCAACCCATGCCGGGCCGCTCGCCTTCGCCGCAGCGCAACGAGCTCGACGATGAAGTTCATCAGCGCGCGCAGGAAGTGCATCGTGAGATGAGGGAGTACTGGGGGCAGATGTACGAGGGGAGCTACGATCCCAAACTTCTACATCAGCTCAGCCTTCTGCTTTTCATGAAGAGGGCAGACGCTGGTGCTCCTCAGCCTGGCGATGACTGCGACGCAGCCTATGCGTCGCAGGAAGAGACTGCTCGGGCCATTCAGGCTGTTCTGCGGATCCGCCACGACTTCCTCCGCAGCAAGAACATTACGAAGATGCGCCATGTCCTTGCTGAGGAGGAGCGCGGGGAACTTGTCAAACGTGCTCGAGAGGAGTACGAAAGTTCTGCCTTCCAGGTTCAGCTGCAGAACCGAGATGCCGAGAAAGGGAAAGCGAAGGGAAAAACGTCAGCACAGCAGGAACGCGGTGCTGATCAGCCTGCGAGCAAAGGCAAGGGAAAAGGCAAGGGCAAGGAACAAGGCATTGGCAGCCTCCGTAAGTTCATCAGAGAGCAAAAGCGCAAGCGATGGTGTCGGCATCTGCAACGCGTTTCCGGGACGAATCAGATCTGGGAGGTCCTCGCCTTTTCCGGCGAGCCTTGCGCGTCGAGCCCAGCGATGCACCCGCAGAGCTCGCCGATCGCAACCAGGTCTCTCAGGAAGAGCGCCGCCGCCTCCATCGTGACAAGGCGGAGGCCATTGCGCGCTACAACGAAGGCGAGCGGCTCTATCGCCATCGGCAAGAGGTGCAGCGTCGCGGCGCTAGTCAGCCTGCAGACGATGCCACTTTCACTCGCAGGCAATGGGATGCACTGCGGAAGTGGGAGAGCGGCGAGTTGCTCTAGAACCGCAATGCGGCGATTGTGGCGCTGGGACATGGTCGTCTGCGCACGAAAGAGGGTGATTACCTTGACATCGACGGCAGAACCGGAGGTGGATCCCGGCGCATCATCGATTCTTGGCAGCCTCCAGATTGGCGCGATTTCCTTGGAGACGAGCACGAGAGGTGATGGATCCAGGCCTGCTTGCCCGCGGTGCTTCTGAGCCTGCGGCGTTGGAATGCTACTTGCAAAAGTGATTCCCTGCACGGCCGCGCACGGCTTCTCTGCTGGGGAAGACGAGGAAGAGGAGGAAGCGAGGGGAGAGGGCGCGCAGGAGGAAGAGGAGGAGGACGGGCAAGAGGAGGGCGGAGGCCGACGAGGATGAGGTGGAAGAGGAGGGTGGACTCTGTCTGCCAGTCTCTGTGGTGCTTCTAAGCCTGCAGGCTTGCCTCGCTTTCCTCTTTCGTTCGTCGCCAGACTGGCGCGATCTAGTTCCAAAAGTGCCGCGCTGCACGGCCGCCTTCAGCCTCTGCGCTGACAGGACGAGGAGGAGGAGGAGGAAGACAAGGGAGATGACGAGCAGGAGGAGGAGGAGGAGGAGGGGCAAGAGGAGGGCGGAGGCGAAGGAGGATGAGGTGGAAGAGGAGGGGGGGCTCTGTCTGCCAGTCTGCGCGGTGCTTCTAAGCCTGCAGGTTTGCTTCGTTTTCCGCTTCTGTTCGCCGCCGGACCGGCGTGATCTAGTTCCAAAAGTGATGCGCTGCACGACCGCGTTCAGCTTCTCTGCTGAAGAGGGCGAGGAGGGGGGGGGGAGAAGGGAGAGGACGAGCAGGAGGGGGAGGAGGAGAAGGAGGAGGAGGGCGGAGGTGGAGGAAGATGAGGTGGAAGAGGAGGGGGGACTCTGTCTCTGAGTCTCTGTGGTGCTTTTAAGCCGGCAGGGTTGCCGCGCTAGTTCGCTTGTGATCGCCGCCAGACTGGCGCGATCTTCGAGAAGACGAACAGGAGAGGCGATGGATCCAACTCTCCATGCCCGCTGTGCTTGTCAGCCTGCAGTATTGGAAGACTACCTCCAAAGGTAATGATCTGCTCGGCCGCGTTGGCACGGTGCCTGCGAGTGTCTGCGATGCTTCTCAGCTTGCAGCTTTTGCCCGCTTTCTCGCTCCGCGCGCTGCACTCATTTGTGCCCCTCGTGCGTGTCCGAAAAAACACGCCGAAAGAACGCAGCCATCAAACGCAGCATTCATTGATGCATAAGCTCAACTTTAAACAATCATGGTCATCATCACATCATCCACTTCAAACGCTTCCGTGAGCACGCAGTGAACGTGGATGCCAGAGTCTCATTTGAAACTGCATTCGTTGATACCGGGTGCTCGTTTAAACTCACATCCGTCGATTGCAGACTTTGACGCAAAAGTCTACAATGAGAGTCCGAGTTGAATATTAATGAAATCGCCATCTGAATCTTAAAGATGGTGCACACATATATGCTTTTACACATCGCTGTTCGGTTGCTTTGCTGGGATAATTCAGGCGTGTGTCCGTTTGGCCCCGCGTATCTCCCCTGTTCCTCCTTCCCCCCGCCTCCTTGCACATCCTCCTTGTGGGGGGGGCGGGAGAAGGGCGAGGCGGAGGAGGAGGGGGAGAAAGCGCTCCTCGTGATTTGAGTCGTTTGGGGTTTCTCGTCCTGGTGTGAGTCGTTCGGGCCCTTCTTCCTGGTGTGAGTCGTTCGGGCTCTTCGTGGTGTGAGTCGTTCGGGCTCTTCGTCCTGGTGTGAGTCGTTCGGGCTTCTCGTGGTGTGAGTTGTTCGGGCCCCTCAACCTGGTGTGAGTCGTTCGGGCCCCTCCTCCTGGTGTAACTCGTTCGAGCTCCTCGTGGTGTGAGTCGTTCGGGGCCCGCGTCGTGGTGTGAGTCGTTCGGGCGCGTCGTGGTGCCTCCTGGGGATCTCTTGTGGCCCATCTGGGGACCTCTGGGGGCCATATGGTGGACCTCTGGGGGCCCTCTTGGGGGGCTTGTATGAGCGCTGCCCCTCCTCCTGGTGTGACTCGTTCGGGCTCCTCGTGGAGTGAGTCGTTCGAGGCCCGCGTCGTGGTGTGAGTCGCTCGGGCTCCTCGTCCTGGTGCGAGTCGTTCGGGGTCCTCCTTCTGGCGTGAGTCGGTCGGTTTCTTCGTGGTATGAGTCGTTCGGGCCCCTCGTCCTGGTGCGAGTCGTTCGGGCTCCCCGTGGGGCCTCTTGGCTGCCTCTTGGGGCCTCTTGGGGCCTCTTGGGGGCCTCTTGGGGGCCTCCTGGGGCCTCTTGGGGGCCTCTTGGGGGCCTCTTGGGGGCCTCTCGGGGGCCTCTTGGGGCCTCTTGGGGGCCTCTTGGGGGCCTCTTGGAGGCCTCTTGGGAGGCTCCTGGGGGCCTCTTGGGGCCATATTGGGGCTTCTTGCGACCTCCTCAGAAGCGCAAAGAAGCGCTGCCCCCTGAGAAGGACAAAATGAGCCCAACACCATCGTAACATCAATGGTTTTGCTATGAAGGAAGATGAGCGCGGCCCCCTCGGGATGCCAAAATGGTGCCAACGCCATCGTAAAAGCAATGGTTTTGGCTTCACAGAAGATGAGGGGGCTGCAAGAGTGCACCCCCCCGTCGGGGCCAGAATCCTCGTGGGGGTCGTCGTTGTTTGGCCCTCCCAGGAGTCGAAAAAGGCCGCCCTGACGACCCGCGGAACTCCCTCTCCAGACCCAGGGGGAGGGGGAAGGGGAAGAATGGGGGGTTGAGGACAGAGGGGGCTCGCTAAACCACTCACGCCCTAAAGGGCTGGTGGGATTTTGAGACTGTGGGCCATCTGGGGGCCTCTTGGGGCCATCTGGAGGACCTCTGGGGCCCTCTTGGGGGGCTTGTATGAGCGCTGCCCCTCCTCCTGGTGTGACTCGATCGGGCTCCACGTGGTGTGAGTCGTTCGAGGCCCGCGTCGCGGTGCGAGTCGTTCGGGCTCCTCGTGGTGTGAGTCGGGCGGGCGCCTCGTCCTGGTATGAGTCGTTCGGGCCCCTCGTTGTGGTGTGAGTCGTTCGAGCTCTTCGTGGTGTGAGTCGCTCGGGGCCCTCGTCCTGGTGTGAGTCGTTCGGGCTCCTGGTGGGGCCTCTTGGGAGCCTCTTGGGGGCCTCTGGGGGCCTCTTGGGCGCCTCCTGGGGGACTCTTGGGGGCCTTGGGAGCCTCTTGGGGGCTCTGGGTGCCTCGTGGACGCCTCTGGGGTGCTTCTTGGGAGCTTCTGGAGGCCTCTTGGGGGCGGCTTGGGAGCCTCTTGGAGGCCTCTTGGGAGCTTCCTGGGGGCATCTTGGGGCCTCTTGGGGGCTTCTTGCGACCTCCTGAGAAGCGCAAATGAGCGCCACCCCCTCAGAAGGACAAAATGAGCCCACAACCTTCGTAAAATCAATAATTTGGAGAACAAGGAGCAGCGCTGGCCCCTCAGACGGCCAAGATGGGGCCAAACCCGTAGTACAATCAAGGATTTTGGCTCCAGAGAAGAGGAGAGCATTTTTTCGTGGTCCCCCCCGACGGGGCCAGAATCCTCGTGAGGGTCGTCGTTGTTTGGCCCTCCCAGGAGTCGAAAAAGACCCCTCTGACCACCCGCGGGGCGACCTCTCCAGGCCCAGGGGGAGGGGGTAGGGGGAGGGGTAAACCCCTCCCCGAAGGGGAAGAAGGGGGGTTGGGGGGTTGAGGACAGAGAGAGCTCTCTAAACCACTCACGCCCAAAGGGCTGGTGGGACTACTCAAAGGATGCTTCAATGCCACTTGCAATTCTTTGAAATACTCCAAAGACGCCCCAGTGCAATTTGCGAGTTTGACAATATTCCGCAGATTAGTTTTCCAGGGGATTCCACCGCGCGTTTGCTGGAAAGCACTCCCTTGGGGCTGGCCCCGCGGTTCCTCCTCGAGAGCGCGAAAGTTCTGCAGTAATGCCCCCCCCCTCTCCCCCCCTTCGCCCCGCATCGCGCCGCTGCGGTGTATGATGCAATGGGCTCGCTAGCGGTTCAGATGCCTTGCGCCGGGGCTGCCAAACGCGCGACGCGCCTTGCTGGTGCGGTGCCCACGTGGGCTGAACAGCGCGCCGCTATGCTGCCGAGCGCATGTCGTTCCGCGCCGCAGATGCGTCGCGGCATCATTGCGTTTGCCCGACCCTGCTGGGGGACTGGTTCTCAATGCGCGCGCGCATCAAACATGTGATGCGTCCTGCGCGCGCTGCGCAGCTTCCAGGCAGAGAAAGGCCAGGACTTGCGCATCCATTTTTCTATTCAGTTCTCCCACTCGCCCGCCCTTGTTTTCATTGACAAGCACGTGCAGCTCGGGGCGGGGAAGAGGAGGGCGTGGGGGAGGGGGGCTGGTCGATCGGTCGATCGGAAGATTGATCGTTAATAAAAGGACGAACTTGCGGCGCGCCGCCAGCCCCCGCGGACCCTCATTTTTATGTTGCGGTGCGTCTCGCTTGCCCTTTTGCGCGCGTAGCGGTCAGCGGTTGCTTTCGGACCGTCTGCGCCTTCGGATTGGTTCTTTTCGGGTGGTTCCTTTCGCGTGCCCTCAGGGCACACGCCGCGTCTGTCGCTTGTCCTCGAGGCGAGCCCCGTGGCAACGAACCGCGTGGAGTCGGTTGATTGCGCAGCAGGGTCGGTTCGCTCTCGCGCGACCGCGAGACCGTTGAATGTGCATCGAGTTTCTTTTGTAGCGAAGTACACGCGGCCATAGTTTACGCGACGTTGAAAAAAAGGCGCCCCCTTTGTCTGGCGCGCAGAGCGCCATGTATTTTACGCGTGCCGAAGCACGCAAGGGGGACATCGCGAACACACGATTATCCTCCAGCAAGGACCGCGGTTTTTCTTTAGTATTTTGGGAGCATCCCCCGAATATGTGGTTTAAAGGTGGTTGAATAATCAACGAAAATGTATGTTTTGCTTGTTGTCTATAGTTCTTGTATAGAACTCCCGCAGGTGGACATGCCCGACATAATCAGAGTCCTAATGGATGCCTCTTGGGGTCTCGTCGGAGGGCTTTCGGAGGCCTCTGGAGGGCATTTGTGAAGCCTCCTGGGCGTCTATTGGGTGCCTGTTGGGGCCTCTCTGACGTGGTGGTGGCGGTGGGCTGTGATGGTGGTGGTGGTGGGTTGTGGTAATTGTTCTGGTGGTGGCGGTGGTGATATGGTGGTGGTGGTGGCGTGGTGGTTTATGGTGGTGGTGGTTGTGGCGGTGGTGGTGGTGGTGTTGCGGTACATTGTTGTAGTGGTGGTGGTGGGTTGTTGTTGTGGTGGTGATGGCGGTGAGTTGTTGTGGTGGTGGTGGTGGCTGTGGTGGTGGTGGTCGTGTGGTGGTTTGGTGGTGGTGGTTGTGGGTTGAGGTGTGTTGAGGTGGTTTGGTGGTGGTGGTGGTAGTGGTGGTGGCGGTGCTGGTGGTGGTGTTGTCGTGATTTGTGGTGGTGGTGGTGGTGGGGTGTGCTGGTGGTGGTGGTTGCTGCTGGTAGTGGTGGTGGGGGTGGCGGGTGGTGGGCGGTGGGTGGTGGGTGGTGGAGGTGGTGGTGGTTGTGGTGGTGGTAGTGTGGTGGTTTGTGGTGGTGGTGGTGGGTTGTTGTAATTGTTTTGGTGGTGGCGGTGGTGTTGTGGTGGTGGTAATGGTGTTGTGGTTTGTGGTGGTGGTGGTTGTGGTGGGTTGTGGTGGGCTTGGTGGTGATGGCAGTTTTGGTGGGGGTGAAGTGGTTTGTGGTGATGCTGGTTTTTGTGGTGGTGGTGGGTTGCGGTGGTTGTGGTGGTGGTGGTGGCGGTGGTGGTGGTGGTGTGGCGGTTTGTGGTGGTGGTGGTGGTGATTGGTGTGGCCTTCTGCTCTCCCCGCCATCGTGTTTTCGCTTTGGGTTGGAGTTCTAATGGATGCCCCTTCAGGTCTCGTCAGAAGGGTCTCGGGGGCGTCTTAGGAGCATGTGTGAAGCCTCGTGGGCCTTCCTGAGGGCCTCTCGGTGGCTTCTTGGGGGCGAGGGATCGATATGGCGATTTGTGTGTTCCCTCTGCGGCCTCCTGGGCCCTCTCTGGTCATCGTCGCTGCGTCCCCGCCGTCGGCGCTGCTCGCCGCCGCCGGCGCCGGCGCCGGCGGGGGGGGGGTGGAACCCCCCCCCCTCCCCTTGGGCCCTATCGTCGCTGCGTCCCCGCCGTCGGCGCTGCTGGCGGCTCGGCGCTGCTGGCGGCCACCAGCGCCGGCGCCGGCGCCGGCGGGGGGAGAGGGTTTTGGACCCCCCACCCCCCCCTGGAAAGGGGGATGGGATGGGGGGAGGGGAGTCCCCCTCGTTCTGATCGACGGCGCCGAGTGTTGGGGGCTGGTTTTGATCGACGGCGCCGAGTTGTTTTTGGGGGCCCACCCCCCGGTTCGAAACGCGCCGCCGAATGTTCCCAAGGCAAGCGCCCCCGTGAAACGCTCTCTCTCCGATCTTGCCATCCAGGCTGCGACTGGGGGAGTTCCCCTTTCCTGGCCTTCTCCCGTAGCCCCAGCGCACGACAGAATCACCCCGGCACAGTCCGTACTAGCGGTAAGTCGCATTCTTGTAAAGGGAAAATCAAGGGGTTTTCAAGGAGTGGTAGAATTCTCACATGTCGCAGCTTACGTCTCTGGGTCATTGAACAGAGGCGCCACATGTTGCGGATGTTCCAGGCGCAAAGGAAAAGGATTGTCTCATGTCTCGGCATTTCCCAGCCAGAAGAAAGAGATTACAGTGGAGGAAAGATGTCCCACGTCACATCTGTCCGGCATCAAATGAATGAATATTACACGTATCTTTGTTTAGCCCAATATGCACGAGAAAAGGCACAGCTTCGCCCTGGAAGTATGGCTTTCTGGGCGCCGTATTGTGCCACCCCACGCAATGACATGCACTGCAATGCTACGCCAGGCGAACTAATGGTAGGGGGCATTCTGAAGGAACCGGCTACGAGAGCGAGGAACTAAATGGAAGCAGGCAGGCGCATCCCAAATGAACCAGGGGGTCCCATGCGACCCCCGACCTCGGACATTTTACAATTAGCCCCCTTTTCACAAAATAGGTATTAGCTTACGTAACTACTCAGGAGCAAGGCGGGGGCCAGCGAAAGCTGCACAAACTAGAATGTGTGAACTGACGAACATACTCCAGTGCGATGAGAGGGCCCTGCGGGCCAAGTATAATCAAAAACTACATGAATTGGCAGCCACATCGCACTTCAAGGAGCATGAAACTCCTAGCTCCGAGCACATACTCTGACCAGGAGATGATATCACGATCGTCATCTTCCTGAAAAGCTCTGGTTTCAAAAAGGGGTGGGCGCGGCGGGAAGGCTTGAGCGTCCCGTCTACGATACGGCTCCCACACACCCCAATAGAGACAGCTCAATCATTTTTTCTGAACGATCATTCGCTGAACTATTTATTCATGCAGGAATCCAGAGACCCCCAGCAGGTTTACTCCAAGAGAGTCTGTACGTCGACGTTCGAGCTCAACTCATCAAGGCAATCATCCGAAGAAAATATCTCGCCATGGTAGCGGAGCCGTGGTCCCGGCCCTCCCAGTCTACGGGGTCGGGTTCTGCGGCTCCCGCTCCCGCCAGCGGCGCGGGGAGCCCCAGTAGCCTGGGGCGGCCTGCCGGCGCGGGAGCCGCAGCAGGGCCGGCTGGGCCCAGCGGAGGCAGCGGCGACGAGTGGGAGCTCCTCGAAGTCCACAGCGGCTGGAGGAGAGTAGCGCGGTCGCTACGCAAGCTGTTCCGTCTCAGGAGGACCTGGGCGGCGCTGGGCCAGCACCTGAAGGATTTCGCGAAACTGCGAGCGAACCGCCGCTAAGATGGCGGAGGAGCGCACGCACGCTCTAGAGCAGGAGATGCTGGCGATGGCTCGGGAGCTGCAGAACCGCCAGCAGAGGGATAATGATCTCACGGCCGAGGTGCAGCGGCTCGGCCGCGCGGCCGAGGCTCGACCACGGGTGGAGGGACATGTGCTGCAGCCTCGAGCTGAGTCGCTTGTGGACACTCGCACGCTGGGCAAGCCAGACGTGTTCACGGGCGAGGAGCACAAGTGGAACGATTGGAAGGTGATCTTCAAGGCGTACTGTGGCGTTGTGAACGCTGATTTGCTGGCAGGGATGCGGCTGGCAGAGAATGCTGACGAGGCCTCAGTCCAGATTGGCGACTTCATAGAGGAGAATATGAGGCAGGCCTCGCAGCAGCTGCGTTACATTTTGCTCCTCCTCTGCCGGCAGCACCCTCTGACGACGATCGCGAATGCTGGCGAGAGTGAGGGCTTCCAGGCTTGGCGCAAGCTGGTCGAGTACTACGAACCGAATGCGAGGTCCCGCATCGCGGGGCAGCTGTTGAATCTCCTGAACTTCACGTTCGCGGGCGATGTCGAGGACAGGCTGGAGCTGTTCGAGCGAGATCTCCTCAGGTACGAGCAGAGGAGCGGCGAGGCCATCTCGGCCTCCATGAGGATCGGCATCGTCCTTCGGCAGCTCGAGGAAGGCCCTCTACGCCAGCACTTCTTGCTCAATGCGACCAGGCTGGCGGGGTGGGAGGATTTCCGACGCGAGGTCACCGACATCCGCCGTGCCCAGAGCGCCATCGCCCCGGTGCCCGTGCCCATGGATCTGAGTGCGTTCGCCAAGATGACGGCAAGGGTGAGTCCAGGGGCGACGGCAAATGCAAGGGGAAGTCCGCTGGCAAGGGCAAGAGCAAGGGCGACAGCAAGGGCAAGTCCAAGTCCGACGGCAAGGGCAAGACCGGCAGCAAGTCGCATGGCCAGCAGCTAGGGCCCCTGTGCTGGGGTTGCGGCGGTCGCGGCCGCACCCAGGGCGAATGCCCGAGCAAGTGCAGGGGGGCGTTGGCGAGCGTGGAGCAGACGCTGGCTCGCATCGACGCCTCCTAGTCGACGAGCACGACTGCGCCGTCGGCGGCCAGCTCTATCTCGACGGCTGCGACTGCGAGGCTGAGTCCGGCGACGGCGATGTCCGGCGCGAGCTCTCGGCAGGTCGCGGCACTCTACCTGAGCGACGCGGACGAGCAGGCCAGCTACCCGTTCGCGAACCCCCACTCCCTCATCATCTACGACCCAGGGCCAGAGAAGGCGGACGTTGTCGACTCCGCGATCGGCGCGGCCCTGGACCTGAAAATGATCCACGGCAACTCGGATGCGGAGGAGGTCGAGCTCAACGGCATCTTGTGCGTGGGCATCGGCTCGTGTGCGGCGGCATCGGTGCTGCCGCGTGGCTCGTGCGCAGACTACCCGGTGCACGAGGGTGGCCAGGCGATCTCGTGCAAGACCGCTTCCGGCCACTACGTGGACGACGAGGGCGTTAGGCTCTTCGTGGGGGCGATGCCTGGGGCATGCCATGTTCAGGGTGGCGGACGTCAGCAAGCCGTTGCTGAGCGTCGCGGAGATGGTCGACTCGGGCCATCAGCTCGTCTTCGCCTCGGAGGGCGGGCAGGACATTAGCTACGCGCATCGCGAGACCAGCGGAGACGTCGTCAAGTTCTGCCGCAGGAACAAGGTCTACGAGATGGACATGCACGTTGACCCGCGCGTGCCGGAGGTCTGCCCGGCCGAGGCGGCAGGCCGCGAGCCCCCCGAGGGCGAGGCCGGCCAGCCAGGCGCGGCTCACGGGGAGGTCGCGGAGGGCCCGCCGGCGCGGCCAGCGATGGGGGCCCGCGGCGCCGACGGCGGCCGAGCGAGCCGCGCGCGAGGTGCTGCGCGAGCCCTACAGGGCATGGTGCCTGGAGTGCGCCTCCGGCAGGGGCCTGTCCGCAGGCCATCAGACGAAGGGCCGCCAGGAGTCGGCGCTCGCGGTGGTTGGCATCGATTACGGCTACCTCGGTGAACGAGAGGGCGCCGCGCTGCTGCTAATAGGGAAGGATTCGAAGCAGCGTTGGTTCCACGCGTCGGCGGTTCCATCCAAGGGGGCGCGGCCGGCGAAGTCATGGCCCAGGAGGCTGGCATCGGCTGGCCACGAGCGCTTCGTCTTCCGCTCGGACGGCGAGGCGCCGCTCGTGGCCCTGTAGGCCCGCATCGGGGCCAAGCTCAAGGAGGAGCACGGCATCGAGACGGTGCCCGAGGAGAGCGCGGTCGGCGGCTCTCAGGGCAACGGCCTTGCCGAGCACGCGGCGCGCGAGGTCAAGGCCAAGGTTAGGACGGCGCGGGCGCAGGTGGGCGACCTCCACGGCGTGAGCATTGGCGTCGAGCACCTGGTGACCCCGTGGATGGTCGAGGTCGCGGCCACTTGGATGGCCGCGGCGGCTGCTAGGCGGTTAGCGCGGATACTAAGGGGTTAGAGGATTTAGTATGTACGTACAAGTGAGTTGTAAGTAGGTTATAAGTGTTGTAAGTAGGATGTAAGTTGTATAACCAGCTACAACTGGTTAGTAGGAGATACTAACCACTTATAGCTGGAGGCTAACCTTGCTAAGTCTCTAGTAGAGGTTAGCTCGCTAAGTCCCCACTCCCCACTCTAGCTACCACTTACTAACCACTTAGTAACCACTTAGCTGCCACTTAGTAACCACCCAGTAACCACTTACTAACCACTTAGTAACCACATAGTAAGTCCGCTAGCTAGCTTACTTACTAAGTGGTTAGCGGACTTACTAAGTGGTTAGCGGACTCTGAGAAGGAGAAGGAGGAGGAGGAGGAGGAGGAGGAGGAGGAAGAGGAGGGGGAGAGAGGAGGAGGAGGAGAAGGAGGAGGAGGAGGAGGAGAAGGAGGAGGAGATGTCGAGGAGGAGGAGGAGTAGGAGGAGGACGGGGAGGAGGATGAGGAGGAGGAGGAAAGGGGGAGGCGGCGGCGGAGGCGGCGACGGGCGCGCCTCAGCCCAAGACGGCCGCTCGACGCGGCGGCCCTGCAGGGCCGCCGCGTCGAGCGGCAGCCTGGCGCGGCTGAGCGCGGCGCAGGCGAAGTTCGCCTGCGCCGCGCTCTGCGCCGCCATCTCCAGCGGCATTGCCGCTGGCGCGGGCGGCGGGGGGGGCCCCGCGCGCCGCTCGGCAGCCAGAGCGGCCCACCGCACGTAGCCGTCGTCCACAACCCAGAGGGTTGGGGGACGACGACGTGCGACGGGCCGATGGCTGCCGAGCCCGTCCCACCCCTCGGGGATGTCGAGGAGGATCCCCGACATCCCCGAGGGGTCCTCCGAGAGGAGACTGCCCCATGGCTCGGGGTCGCCATCGAAAAACATGTCTTGATATGTTTTTTCGATGGCGATCCCGAGCCGCGAAGCAAAGGGAAAAGGGAGGGCGCGCTCCCCGCGCGGCCTGTAAGCCGCACGCGCGCGGGCGGCGTCTCCTCCTCCTCCCTCCTTCTATCCTCCTCCTCCTCCTCCTCCTCCCTCCTCCTCCTGCCCTCTCCTCCTCCCCCTTCCTCCTCCTCCTCCTCATTTCCTCCCTCCTCCTCCTCCCTTGCTCCGCCTCCGTCGCTCTCGCCCTCCCTCCTCGTCTCATCATATCCTCCTCCCGTACGTCCTCCTCCTCCTCATGCTCCTCCTCGTCCTCCTAACCCTCTCGCTCCTCCCTCGTCCTCCTCCTCCCCTCATCCCCTCCTCCTCCTCCTCCTCCTCAGCCTCCCTCCTGCTAAGCTCTCTCTCTCTCTCTCTTCTCTCTCCTCCTCCTCCTCCTCCTCCTCATCTCTCCTCCTCCTCCTCCTCCTCCTCCCCTCCTCCTCCTCCTCCTCCTCCTCCTCCCCCCTCCTCCCTCCTCATCCTCATCCTCCCCCTCCTCCCCCCCCCCCACCCCCCCCCCTCCTCCCCCCCATCCTCCTCTCGCTCTGAGGCTATCTCGTCGCTTTTCCTCCTCCTGTGCTGCTCCTCCTCCTCCTCCTCTCCTCCTCTCCTCCTCCTCCTCCTCCTCCTCCTCTACCTCCGGCCTCCTCCTCCTCCTCCTCCCCCCCCCCCCCCCCCCGCACCGGCCCCCCGCCCCCCCCCCCACCCCACCCCTCCTCCTCCCCGCCTCCCCCCCCCCCCCCCCCCCCCCCCCCATCGTCAGAGGAGGAGGAGGAGAGGAGAAGGAGGGGGGGGAGCAAGATGAGGAGGAGGAGCAGCAGTAGGAGCAGGAGGAGGAGGGGGAGAAGGGGGAGGATGAGGGGAAGGAGGAGTTTGAACGACCGCACCACTGATCAACGACATTAGCGCTGCAGCGCAAGAGGAGGCGGAGGAACGAGGCGGAGAAGAGGAATCGGCGACCATGCACTGTTCAGGTGCTGCAGCACCGAAGTGTCAATGAAAAAGGTGCGCTACAGCGCCATGCAGAAGGAATCCACGTTTTCAAGGCTGAGAAGAGGAGTCGTCGACCATGCAACGTTCAGGTGCTGCAGCACCGAAGCATTTAGCAATGCAAAAAAGTGCGCTGCAGCGCCAGTAAGGAATCCACGTTTTAAGCTAAAGCGCACCACCGCGGCTGCGACCATATCGGGCGCGCCGCTCGGATGCCGCCGCCCTCGCGCGGCGCCCGCGCGAGCGATCGCACGATGCTCGCCGTGCGCGCCCAAAAGGCGTCGGCATCGCCGCCAAGCACGTGCGCGGAGGCGCGCGGGTGCAGCTTCTCCTTGAAGAAGTAGGGCAGGACCAAGCTCAAGCCATAGTAGTGGCCGTTCTTGGTGAAGGAGAGGTGTTTCAACACCTCGGCCGCAATGCGTTCCCCTCCTCCGTCCTCCAACAGCACGACGTCGCCGTATTTGACGTCGCGGCAGCGGCGCCGCGCTGCAGCGGACGTAACAAAGTCCGCAGGCCCGAACTGCTGCAGCAGTTCGCGCGAGATGGCCTTGGACGGCCTGGTGGCGTTAACCAGGCAGTTTACCTTAAAGGTGTCGCCATCCATGAGCTGCCACAGGTGCCGCTCGGTGACGCTCTTCAGGACGTTGGCGTCCCAGCCGCTGGAGGCTGCAGCCCCCGCCTGAAGAGCGTTCGCAAAGCGCTTGCTGGTCTTGTGCTTGCGCTCCAAAACCCAGCGCGACGGCAGCGCCGCATGGCCCCAACGCCTCACGTAGTTGGCGAAGTGGCGCAGGTAATTGAACTTCTGCGCCATCGTTTCCTTGCCAAAGACGCTGCTGTATGACAGCAAAAACCTGTTAACCGCAGCCCGCAGCTTATCCGCGTCTGCCTGACGCCTGGATACTCGTAGGATTTCTTCCACAACGATCGCGTGCGCCTCGAACACTGCGCAAGCCGATCGGACTGCAGGCGCTGCGGCGTCGCTAGCCACCTCCCTGAAGAAACGCGTCAATCCGCCCGCGCGAGCGCATGTCCGAACAAGAGGGGTGCAGTGCATATCCTACAGAAATTCACGTGCGCTGCAGCGCATGTATTATTGGTCTGGCGGGGGCGCGAAGCATGCAATGATACTTGCATGGTT